>JALPQI010014891.1:0-33656 GCA_025490895.1 Thaumatotibia leucotreta | reverse complement strand
TTTAAAACACGACCGAAGGTAGGGTTTCAAATCGACTCGAGTTACGAAGTTCCTTTTTGCGCGTGTCTAGTACGACATTTTTTTAGTGCAGATGGCCGTCGAAGTTTTGGACCTGACGTAAAATGAGCCATTTCTCGCACTAGCGCCTAAAAAAGGCACCAAACATATATTTTATGCTTGTACTGATATCATGCATTTTGCCCTTTACGACAATTGAACCCAAAAGTATCGAAGTAGTAACACGGATTCATAATAACTTTAAACTCGATTCGAAACTCGTGCTATAATTGGGTGAATCAACTTTTTTCTGTCTGTTATTACCATGGTTACGGTCGTCTGAGTCACGCTGGTCTTATGCATAATTATGATACTTAAACTATGCAAACATGCATTTTTCTGGTGTTAATAAACCCTTTCCTTGGTGGGCCATATACAAACATGGACTATATGCATGTTTGCATAAATTAAGTAGCATAATTTTGCATAAAACTAGCGTAACTCAGGCGAAAGACAGACAGAAAAAAATTGATTCACCCAATTAAGTTTAACTCATCGAAATATCTATGCATTCAATATCTATAAAATAAATATAATTTTAGAAATGTGATCTCATCATCAAGAAATATCAGAGAGCTTTTATTAGACGTATAAAATATCCAATGAATGGGCTCGTAACTAATCGAATAACACATACCTACTCATTCAGACATGACAGACATGAAGTTTATTTAACAAGTATTGTTTTACTATTTGAAGAAAGTTGCTAAAATATACCTATTCTATCAACATAATTGGTTGATTTAGTGAAACATTTTAAAACAGAGAAATTGTAAGTAAATAAGTACAGTCGACGTCAAAAATATCATTACGATTTAGGTGCCATGAATATGTTTAGACTACATAATGTCAAAGCAATAAAGTCGTGTAAATATATTTTTGGCACCTAAACCGTAATACTGGTACTACGTCAGGGTGCATAGCCAACTTGCCAATCGCTAACGCTTAATCGTCAATCGTAAGCGAAAGGTGACAGAGAGGGAAAACCACGATACGCTACCAAGCGCTAGCGATTGGCAACTTGGCTAAGCATCCAGGTCCAGCGGGCACAGCTTCACATTTTTGTACCGCTGATTGTAAATATATTTTTGGCACCTAAACCGTACCTAATGATATCTTTGACGTCGACTGTACCTAATTAAATACAATCGCCGTCAGATATATTGGAACAAGGGGCCTATTGCATAGCAAGTTACAGTTAATGTTACGAGCATAAGTCTCTTTCTAGTAAGAGAGATAGAAAAGAGACTTCCGATAGTAATATTAGTTATAATTTGTTATTCAATAGGCCCGTGGGTGCTAACAAACCTCTGAGTAGGTTAAAAGTGGTTGTCATAGTGTTAAAAGTGGGTTTACACCAAACGAGCTCATTCTATCCCCCACTCTACGAAATCAACAAAAGTCGAATTACGTTTTGTGTAACAAACGAATTTCGTAGAGTGGGGATAGAATGAGGATTCGCTCGTTTGGTGTAAACCCACCTTTAAAATGCAAGTTTAGATATATTGGGCACCGCTCATGTCATGCCATGCATTTCATTGCTTCCATTCACGCTAGCTTTAATGAATTTACAGGTACATTCACTGTGTCACATACACACTATCAAATAAATAAATATAAATATCTTGGGACATTATACATAAATCGACCTAGTCCGACGGTAAGCTCAATTAAGGCTTGTGATGGCCAGGAAACGATATAATTATATAATAGATAGATATATATAGATACTTAAATACATAGACAGCCATGACCAACAAATATTTGTGATAAATAAATACACAAATAATGCCCTCGCCGGGATTCGAACCCGGAACCTCCAGCTGCGTAGGCAGGGTCACTACCAACTAGGCTATGGAGGCTGACAATAAATTATTAATTATGATATCTGCAATTGTGTGTATGCGGCCCTGTTGTATAAACCTGTATCTAATGTCTTTTTTTTTCATGTGACGAAGGTAGACAACTGAGCTCTCAGCCCACCTGATGGAAAGCAGGAACTGGGGCCCATGCACATAGCGATCAGAAAATCGCCTATGTGCTGCCTACCCTGAGGACTTAGATGGATTGCCTCTATCTATGCCAGTAATTACACCGGCTATCTTACCCCCAAACCGAAACACAGCAGTGCAAACACTGCTATTTAGTGGCAGGTTAACGGGTAAGACGGTGGTAGCTATCCGCCGGACCCTGCATGAGGTTCTACCATCAGCAAATTTTTGGCATCTACACAGAGGTAGGTATTTTCTGTAGCTTACTCGATCTATTCGGGCCAGCATTGGTAAATTCACCTGTACCTGTAGTTTTCTAACAATTCTAACTACTCTAGTCGCGTAGTACAAGTTTACAATGTCCTTAGACTAAAATAGTCCGGGAGCTAAACTTTAACTTGTTCGAGAAAATTACATTAAATCCTACAGTATATTTATTTCAGGAATATGATAAGACATCGTTTTGTGAATATATGAATCTAATTATCCCTGATAAAGGTGTGGAGGTTTTTTCATAAAATCAATATTAAGATTTAGTAAAGTAAATAAGTAAATATTCTTTATTGTGCACCACATACTTCATTAAAATACAAATACAGAAAAACATGTATCGATAGGCAACAACAGGCGGTCTTATCGCTTACAAGCAATCTCTTCCAGACAACCTTAGGGTAGCAGGAAATGAAAACGGTAGCAAATAATTATAATCGGGTAGTGCCGATATGAGAACAAATTAAGAATTATGATCAATTAGATCGAATTAAAACATAATATAATAAATATATACATATATACATACATACAAATAAGTGTTTATATTAAAGATAATAAACATAAATACATATATAAAAAAAAAAAACTAATGATAATAGCTCAAGTTAAGGCAGCGAAAGGTAATGTGATTTCAAAAGGTTTTTAAAAATAGGAAGAGATTTTGCTAATCGTAGATCCAGCGGCAAAGCATTCCACAGCCGAACAGCCCGAAACGTAAAGGAGCTGTTATAAAATTTCGATGAAGAAGAAGGAGGCGCAAGAAGATGCTTCCCCGCACACCGAACAGAAGAAAGGAAGTTAAACCGCTCCTTAAGATAAAAAGGAGTAGTGGGGTTAAAAAGAGTATTATAAAGAAGAGCAAGAATATGCGAGTTGCGACGATAACGTATACGGAGCCACTTTAGTTGAGAACGAAACTCCGAGACATGATCAAATTTACGTAGGCCGAATATAAATCTTATACAGGCATTCTGGAGACGCTCAAGTTTGTTAAGCTGGTCTTCCGTTAAGTCAAGATAGCAAACATCAGCATAATCTAATATAGGAAGAAGAAGAGACTGGGCAAGCGCAATTTTGGTGGCAAGGGGTAAAAAGTTACGAATCCTACGAAGCGACCCTAGCGAAGCAAACAACTTCCTACTGATCTCACCAACCTGGGGTACCCAAGAAAGTGTGCGATCAATTAGGACACCCAAATTTTTACTTGGCTCGAATAAGGGACCTGAACTCCATCAAACACTATGGCCGGCAGATTATGAAAGTCAATCCGAGATAAAAGCTTAGGACTGCCTAGGATTATAACTTTAGTTTTCGACGGATTAACTTTTAAACCATAGCGTTTACTCCAGCTGGAAATGCGATCTAAATCCCGATTAGTAAAGTCAATGGCTTGAGGCAGATCATTAATACCGCATTGGGAGTAAATTTGCAGGTCGTCAGCATACAGATGATACGAAGAAAGGATGACGTTAGTAATAGCATTGATAAAAATTGAAAATAGAAGGGGTGATAGCACACCGCCCTGTGGAACACCGGCAAGTGTGTCACACCACGGAGAAAATGAAGAATCCAGCTTTACACGCTGCCGACGACACTGAAGATAGCTACGGAACCAGTCAATGACTGCAGGAGAAATGTTAAGAGAACGCATTATGCCGAGCAGGATATCGAAATCGACAGTGTTGAAAGCATTGCTGAAGTCCAACAGCGACAGTACAGTGAGCATTCGATTGTCCATCCCGGCCCGGATATCATCAGTAATTTTAACCAGAGCGGTAACTGTACTGTGACCGGAACGGAAACCAGATTGATAGGGATTCATGAGCTCATGTCTGTTCATGTATGATGTAAGTTGCTGATGAACAAGGCGCTCAAAAACTTTGGAGAGAAAAGGAAGGATAGAAATGGGTCTAAAGTCGGAGAAAGATGATGGATTGGATTTAATTGTTTAATAAAGAGAAACAATAAATCCTACAGTAGGGATTTATTATCCGAGGGGCCTAACTGAATATTTAAGACAATATTTTAAAAAGTCACCACTGAATAATCGTAGATATAGTCAGAAAAAATAAAATTATTTTTAAAATTCATAACAATCAAACAGAAATTAAACAAATGGTGATTTTTTACTATAATGACCCGACAATTATTATACTCATCCAAAGAAAAATTTACGTCAGTGACTCAATGCTAACTATTTTTTTTACAGTTTTAACTGATTTACGTGCAGGCGCATTAATTCTACATTTTATTTTTTTTAATGTACCTCTTGTCAATAATTAGTTGTGGCACAATACCAAAAAAATCCCCTATGTATACTCTAAGCATTTCCTACAATTTTCGAAATGGTTGTTGTTAAAATAAATCGGAGCGGCGCTGACGTCATAAATGCGCGGCCGGCCGCAGGGCAGCGGATAAACGTAGGTGGGGTACTATGTAGACAGGACGGTGCGTCAAATTACAGAAGGAATTTCGTAGGAAGGAAGTAGAAACGTCTTAAATAAAAAATAGTAGTAAAATAAATAGGTATTAAGCAGTTTTTGAACTGACGATTAAAAATGTAGGCACCTATACAACTTGTAACCTATTAGGGGCCTGTATTTAATTCCCGTCGCAAAATGAGGTGTTACAATTATTCAAAAATGTATACAGGGTGTGGCCTGTAATAAGATCAATAAATGAAAACATAGACCCTTTAACTAATCAGTAATTAACTCCAAATGGTTTTAATTAATTAAAAACAAAAATAAATTTTCTATATTTTTCTAACAAAGTTAATCGACCCAGCAATGTACTGCAGACATTATGTGTCCAGTCGAACATTTGACATTGACATTTAGGTACTATCGGTTTCGCGTATTATTGAATCTAAATGAATCAGTATTGCTTATTAAACATACCTATCTACTTATTGATTACTTTGTCACTTTTTCAACATTACGTAACAGATCACAATCTCAATTATCAGGTGTGAACTGACGAAATAACTAAATTAGTAAAACGCCATAAAGTGACTTCAAAACAATTTATTAAGTAAACGGTTACAACAAAAATAGTGCACTAATCACATATCTCACCGGGTGAACTCTTAATCACTCAACTTGCACTTAAATTAATTGAATTTGTAGACATAGGCACGACTACGATGATGTCGACGATACGATCTGCTTCTTTATTTGACTCCACTCTGACTGACACGACATAACACGTACTGAGAACAGGATCTTGTCGAAACTAAGTAAGAATTTCACTGTTAATCTGATTGGAAGTGAAAACCCACAGGTCACAGTCAGAACTGCATTTGGTATACGTTGCTTTGAGATGACAACAATAGTGCTTGGTTCTATTATCAACTCAGATAATATTCGTTGACAAGTCGTTTACACAATGATTGGCTTACTTTTCTTATTAATTATGTGCTTCGTGTGCATCGCAATTCGCAATTTTATAATTTATTTTATTATTTTTGGTAATGCTTTGATATAACAACTTGACGTAAATTGTCATTATGTTGTAATAGTAGAGAAAGTGACTTCACATAAAAAAGTTCGCATTTACAACTGCATGGTCTATGGCTTCGAATGCAAAGATACCACTACTAAATTGTGCACTAAAGAGTAAAACAAAAACGGTCTTCGTGAGATGACTCCTGTCAGAATTGTGTCCCTTTCTATTGAAATGACCATGGCCAAACAAAACACGGGACAAATGGCTTATAAAACGATTGTGTAAGTATTCGGGGGCTTAGCATATCTTGTGTGTGACTGAAACACTCGGCTTTCTCGTGGCTACCCGTCCCTATTGGACTATATTGATTAAAAAGAGACGAAAAAAGAAAAGGACAGGCCGAGTGATATTGTCATTGTCAAACAGAACGTACAGTCGCGAACCGGGATTGTTGAGTCACTTGTTACAGTTCGTAAATTAGTCGGTACACAGTACTGATCGGGATCGATTCGTTATTAACGACTTTTGCCGAAATCTGTTCACCAATGACGTAGACGTTACTATGGTTAAATAATAACAAAACTCAGCCAATGGCCGAGTCCGCGAATTCCACGGATGCTGATGTTGCTGTGGTTACATTACAACAAAGCTTGATTCGTTATCAACGACTTTTGCAGAACTATGTTCAACAACGATGCGGACGTTGCTATGGTTACATTATAACAAAACTCGGGTGGCCAATGACCGATCCCGCGAATTACACGGATGCTGACGTCGCTATGGCTACTTCATAACAAAGCTTGATTAACCAATGACCGATCACGGTTTTACCGGAAACTGATGTTTTTATGGTTACCTTATAACTGTCCTGTCTTAGGTAAAGCAAAGGGACTGCTATAAATTAAATATGCCATGTGCGGCTTAGCAAATCTTGTGTTAGACAGCAACTGGCAGATACCCACCTCTTTTCGATTGTAATGATTAAAAAGTTTTCTACCATTTCTTCTAGTCTAAAAGATTGTTTTAGGTATCCGACAAGACGTTAGACAAGGACACCCTAGCAGCAGTAAACTTCTCGCCAGGACCGTTCCTAGCTTATAAAGAAATATCTACTCTAGGACTTAGTGTTGAAATAAGTCTCGTTTTTGCTAAATTATGGTGCACAATCTAGTAGGTATAACATATATTATATTTGTTGGAATTCAAATAAAAATCAAAACCTCTACAGTACAAAACAGTTGTTGGTGGGTCTAGCACATCTTGTGTTTGATAGTCACTCACGGCCTTAATGCGGCTTTTTTAATCAATACAATCAAAACGAGACGAGTAGCCGCGACAATTTCGCGAGCGGCAATCAAACCCAAGATGTGCTAGGTTCGCTGTCTTTTTCGAGGTGTCATTGTAAACTTCCGACGATAAAGTAAAAACCTCTTTGTTAGTAGGGCATCTTTTTGGAGAATTTTAAAACAAACTTGTCAAAATAAACGTGTTCTCACGCGATTAGTTGTTCTTTATACCTGGGCTTAAGAACTAGTTTCGATTGAGTAGATTATGAAACTTCGCCTCGGTACCAAGACATCTAACGATTGTTAACGGCAATTTAACGATTGATTATGTATTGCAACTTTGAAGTGCTATATCTCAGAGTTGGTTAACTTTGAAGCATTATGATAAGGTCTAGGTAATTGCGTATAGTCCAAAGATTCATCGCTTAAATTTAAAGCTCCTATTATTGGCCACACCCTGTATATATAACTATACCTCTCTCTTTCACGCACAGCGCACGGCATCGCCGCACACGTATCGTAGGCATATGCGCGGGAAGGCGGGATTTAAAAAATATTCGTTTTAAGATTATAGCTGTTAATGTCATTGCTCGTAAAGCACTTAATATATTTCAAATATTTTATTTTTATTTTGCGTGTTAATAAACATATTATCTAAGAAATAGATCATCGTGGCTGTACGTTTTCATTGAAACATCTTATAAGCAAAACAAAATAATAACAGTGAAAAAAAAATAGATGCAACTGTGTCACCGCGGAGAAAAGTTACTAAGACGTTTATATCTTTATTTTGGTCCAATGACCAAATTTTCGAATTGCGCAAGATTTTGTAACTTATATTTTTTATCAAATAAGGAAAAAAAAAATAAGGTATAGTTTTTTTTGTATAAGCTTTACGAAAAAACTGGGGATTTTTTTTCCTTAATTATAAATCATCTGAAACAATAGAATGAATGCATAATCTCGAGGGTAGAAATTATTGAACGTGCTGTTCCAATTATTGACCTTCAAGTCCTCGACTGGATGAGAAGCTCTCGCGCGGCACTGGGGATTATTGCATGGTGTGAATCTGTATACCCTAAATATTCATTAGAAAAAGCTTCCGAAACTGTAGGATTTAATGTGACCAAAAACTTTTCTTCCCCCGACTATATAAGAAATACCCAAATCCAATTAATTTTACAGATATTTACCTGCTACTTAAATATATTGTATCCTGGCCATTTTTCCGCAACTCGACATCAAAAGGCGCCTGTTTTGCGTGGTCCCAACGCTGGCCCACTACTTGTTAGGGCCTTCACAGCCTTACATACACTATTGAATTTCTTCTTAGGTGTATGCAGGTTTTTTCACGATGTTTTCCTTCCTCGTAAAGCACTTGTGAATACCAAATGATATTTCGTATATAAGATTCTTTAAGATTATTGATACGAGCCGGGGATTTAATCCACGATCGCTGCGAAGTAGCCGTGCGTTTTACCTCTCGACCAATTTGTACATAATAATAGTTTGTAAACACTTAACAGACTATTATTACACAAAACACTTTTTTTTTTTAGAAAGCGAACTATCTCAAAGGAAACTTGAAATGAAAAAGTTTGAATTTGAACGGTACATTCGAAGTCGAAGATTAGATCACAGCTTAGGTGCTAAAAATATATTTACACGACCTTAATGTCAAGGCAATAAAGTTGTGTAAATATATTTTTGGCACTGTACAACAGTCGAAGTCAACGATATCGTTACGGCACACATATCCTCAATATCTACCTATGTTATACGTATAAAGCAGGCATTCCCCTCCGTATAAAAACAATATTTTCATCGGAAAAAGATTACAAATTGTGTTATTATCCAAGCCCTCATATACCTTTGACCCGCAATTTCGCAATAATTTAACATCCATGTTTTATACAAGGTGCCCGCGAGCATGTGGGATATTTTTAATATTGTATCCCTAACCATATTTAGAAACTGGAATGCAATATGAAATTACTTTGATTCGGCTTTATTTTACAGATAAAAAAAACTTTTTTCATGGTTTACTCTTCACAAAGTAGTCTTTTATAGTTTATTATACAACAATGTAAAATAAAAAAGCATTAAAGCAATTTTTGCTATAATGCCAATTTTCAAACTTATTAAAAAAACGACGATATTTATGAGCTTTTTTAATTTGGGACACATGATGTATTTTGCTTTATTTATGCCAATATCAGATATCTATATTCTGGACTTAAAGTACATATCGAGGGTTGAGTGGTCAAACCCGATAAGTCGAGATATTTTTCTTTGAAATAACAACTTCACGTCAATGTCATATAGTTCTAATTTTAAAAACAGGTTTGCTCGACTTATCGGGTTTGACCACCCCATCCACATACAATAAATAATAATAGTCGCGGACACCTTGTATTTCATCGCTCGCTTGTACATGATACGTTTGATTAAATTGATCAAATAATGTTTATTTTCACATGTATACACATTTACTTTCGATGGAAAAATTTCAGGTAAACAGGAATACCAATAAGAGTTTGATAGATTTGATTATACTGAAACAATATACGAGTACATTTACATTAGGTACATTTCAATTTTATATTTCGGTTATGTGTTGGCTTATGATGGCCACGCGTTTACCGTTGTTACGCGTCACTTTCGCACGATGTTGATAAACGTTGATAAAAGTTGATAAACTATTAAACACAGTACCATTAAAAGCCTACGAATAAACGTATAGATAAGTTAACGTATAAGCTGCCCTGCAGTGTTATTCACTAAGGAAACCGCCTTGCTGTCAGCGCTGCGTCAGCGCTGCGGCAGCGTCGAGCCTAAAAATGGTATTCACTAATGTACTTTAAACGACACTAGTGCTCGGCGACGAATGCGGCGTGAGCTGGAACTACACTGCGTCGAGAGTTTGACGTTTAATGTAAGAATTTCGTATTCTCTAACGAAAAATAGCGACGAACTCGCCCACAACTTCACTCACAGCCTCGATTCCTAATGTCAAATAAAACAGCTAGGATTTTAGACAAGGTTGTCTCGATGTCGAGCTCGTTGACGAACGCAGCGTCCAATGTGTGAATAAGAGAATAACACAGCTGGTGTCCCTCGAGGCTAACACCAGACTAGTAAAAATAACCTAAATGCCCTGGCCTACACCAACAAAGTTACACTTAGATGGGTGCCAGGACACTCCAATATCAAAGGAAATGAAGCAGCAGACGAACTTGCCAGAAAGGCTGCGGACACACCCATGGTCGGTCCAGAACCATTCTGCGGAATAACCAAACGGGACGCATACTCTCTGCTGAACTATCTAGAAAAGATGAGAGCAATCGAGGAGTGGAACTCCGTTAAAGGAAACGCTCATCCGAAAGCACAATAGATCGCAACCGGTCGATGCGGCAAATTTTCTAGCCCTTATCTATGTACAATAATAATAATAATAAGTTAACATCGCTTTCAAGGCCCGGCCACGACATTGGTCTAAGGCGACCAGCGGCAAGCGAATCCATGAGTTGGAGCGGGATGCGGATATGGGTACTCCCTCTCGCACGTATGGTTTTCCGCTAAGCCGGTCGCCTTAGACCAATGTCGTGGCCGCGGCATTATAAGCAGTCATGCGTCATTGTTTGCAATAATATGGACATGACTTCAAAGTTGATTAAATGAATAACTAAACGAATAAGTTCATGAAATAAGATTTCGAAGCTTTATGGTGACTATTTACAAAGGTTTTCATAGTTATCTGTGTCAAATAGGTAATTTTCTGAAAATGATTAATTATTCTATCAACTTTGGAGTCATGTCCATATAATTTGCGAACAATGACGCACATTTGTCCGATCTCTGTTAATAAGTTATGTAGCCTACACATTTCACTCTCTTATGAAAGGAAACATTTTTAATTATCGCGGTTAACCGAAACAAATATTGTAAATTAAATAAATACACGGTGTTTTATCACTTTTATCAGCCACTGAAAACTGTATTGATAAAGCGATTAAGCCAAAACTCACATCTTTTTTACCTCAACATTAATCATAGCAAGTATTAATCATAATTAACGGCAACATTCCGAAAAGGGGCCTTTTGCGTGTTTGTATCGTTTCCACACGCAAACATCAGACCCGCAATTTATAGGCCCAAGGAAACAAAGGAGCTAACAAGTAATAATAATAATAGAATAATGGCTTAAAAACCGCTTGTGGTCTAAGCGTTAAAACGCATGGCTGCTGCTACGCAGCGGTCGTGGGTTCAAACCCCGGCTCGTACCAATGAATTTTTCAAAACTTATGTACGAAATATCACTTGATATTCACAAGTGCTTTACGGGTGAAGGAAAACATTGTGAGGAAACCTGCACCTGCATACACCAGCGAAGAAATTCAAAGGTGTATGTGAAGTCTCAAACAAGTACTAGGCCAGCGTTGGGACCACGCAAAACACGTTCACACGTTTTATGTCGAGTTGCGGAAAAAATGCTCAGAATACAACAACAACAATGGCTTACTCATCATCAGCCTATTACAGTCCACTGCTGGACGTAGCCTCTCTTAGACCTTAGAACGTTGGACTTATGCGTATGGACGCACTAGAAGGTAAAGCCCATAATCGCCACGCTGGGCAAGCGGGTTGGTGATCGCAGTGGGTTATTTGGGCGTTTGTTCGTGATAATGGCTGATTATTTTAGCTTCGTGTCTGGTTCTTGTAAATGTACGGAAAATCTACCAAATAACCGAAATTTACCATAAAGCCTACAGCTGTAACGCTTGGAAAGTCCTAGCCTATCTCTACCTACTCATGTAGCCCTCTACCCCATACAACTCAAACCCCAGAAGCAAGAGAACCCTCAGTATTAATGCAAACTCTCAAGGAACCCTAAAAGTTTACCTAATAAAGCTATGGTTCTTATGGTATTCTGTCTTGCGAGTGACACGCAAGTGTCACAATTTGGTGAGCGATGACCAGGATATAAATAAATATTTTTCCCAACTAGTGCGGAAAAGTAAACTGTGCGTTAATTTCGCTTTTTAAGGCACTTGTTATGAAAAAAGTCGTTCGATACACGTGTAAAAACTTCTTTTTAACTCGGGTGATTGTCGCCCTCGTTTCACTCGGGCTCCAACTTTCACCCTCGTCGAAAATAGTACATTTCCTAACTAGTGCGGAAAAGTAAACTGTGCGTTAATTTCTCTTTTTAAGGCACTTGTTATGAAAAAAAATCGTCCCTTACACGTGCAAAAACTTTTTTTTAACTCGGATGATTGTCGCCCTCGTTTCACTCGGGCTCCAACTTTCACCCTCGCCGAAAAAAAGTTTTTCCGCACTGGTTAGGAAATGTACTATTTTCGACGAGGGTGAAAGTTGGCGCCCGAGTGAAACGCGTCAAAAAGAGAAATTACCGTGCGCGAAGCACTAGTTAGGAACTGTACTAATATGTCATTAGAGTATATTTAATCTTTCTTTTGTTTTATAGGTTGGTTCCTATTGGGTTCTGTCTTGCAAGTGACACGCAAGTGTCACACAGCCATCTCTTAGAAAATGTAACCACGAAAATGAGGCGGTTGAAACGCCCGAAAATGATGCGGTAATGTCCATTACGATGACGCTACTGCCCGTCGTATCTTTAATAAATGAATGGTTGACGCTGCTACCCATCAATCTTTAATTAATGGTTAGCGACACTTCAATCCCTTAGTCGACTCTTACGACACCCACGGGAAGAGTTGGGGTGGCGACAAATGTATTCTTACTGTCACCACGCAGCTCATTCATCTTCTTACTTCTTCCCCGTATTCGTCAAGCCTAGGAGTCCGCTTAGCAAAGTTATTGCAAGATGTTTTTAGCTATAAGCTTTAATTGTCTATTCTGCGAACAGGTATAATCGTTAGTGGCAGCGACAATAGCGAAACATATTTTTCAGAACCGAATATATGGACGGCACTCGCGAATAACCGTGCAATAGCTTTGCACTTTTTTTATTGCATTATTACTTCATTTGACCTATAACAGAACATTGAAATTTTTATTTAAATTAAATTTGAAAAAATTAAGAACTTCTTTTAAAGTCATGTAAATATATATTCTAGGGAAAGTTTAATCATAATTCAAAACATACGCAAGAAAAAAAAAATATACATAGAACTTATTGTGAAAACACAAATCAAATTATTTATTAACTAAATATTTTAATTTTTGCTCGGACGGTGGTGATCTTTGTAGTTTTTTATGTAGCTAATATTAAATGTAAATCTCGCTAACTTTAAACAGGAAGAAATGTGTATGATCGAACGCAGCAACTTGCCGTTTTCTTTTAAACTATTTTGCACGCTTACTTGTGTGAATGATCATATTGTACACTTTTGTACTGACTCATACAAAAGAAGACTACGAGCTATTTGAGAATTTACAATACATTATTTACGTTTTTATAAATGGTCATTTTACTACTGTATTACTTTATTTGCATACAAATATTTATTTAAATCTTACTAGAATATAATAATAATATGCAATTTTCATATTTTATTGATAGCTCGTTAAATTAAACTATATTCGAGGCATAATTATACTTCATAAATTCATAATTCGCCGCCCCCGGCGAATAAAATGATAACTGCAAAAACCTAATTTTTCAGGAGAAAATAAAAACATGTTTTTGTCGTTAACTTCATTAATACTAAACGTATTGCAAATTATGTAAAGTTCTAACGATAGCTAATTTTTGTAGCATTCTGAAAAAATAGGGTAACCTTTTCTTAAACATACCGAAAAAAAGTTATTTCAAAAACAAAAAGTTAGTCAAAATTTACCATCATCAAGGATATAATAATATCGATTATCATTTTATTCACATTGCGGCTACGCCAACATCAAATATTGCACCATCATGTTATAATTTTATTCAGAGGGTGACCAGGGTGCAAGCTAGTGAGTATAATACTACAATATCACATTATTCCGGTAAATTTAGTGTTAATCTTTTTTAAAAAAGGCTTTTAATCTACATTAAAAATAAAACTGTAATATGGTAATCAGCATTAATTTTATTGAACAATAAAATTGAAATAGTTAAATTTAAACCTAATAAGTAAATTGGCAGTATGATTATTATAATTAATTATTGACCATTACTAAAATTTTATTATTATGATCGGGTGTCTCCTCAATTTTTCTAACATTATTTAATACAGCCATATAAGACGTGAAGTCCTTTGTTTATACATTTTGCAGTCAATCCACTTATATAAGTTATATATCAGAAATTACCGCCCAATTGCGAGTCGGACTCGCGCGCCAAGGGTTCCCTACCATTATCAATCTATCATAAAAAATAAATTAGAGGTAAAAAAATGTTTTTAAAGACAAGCTTTTATAGTAAACAATAAAAAGAAAAAATAAACCATTACATTCACAAAATCCACGGTATTGTAAGCCTTACCTAACGAACCACAAAAGGGTTGAATTTAGCTGAACAATAGTGTCGTCAGCAAAAGTATGATATACCTTATAAAAGTTATAAACAAACATTATTTATCTATAAGAAGTTTATTTACATTCTTTCCAAATTAAAATTTTGTCGGAGTCGAGGCCAAAAAAAATGTGCGACAAGCTTTCAATCTGGATATAATATAGATAAACTGCTTATGGATAATGTTTGTTTACACATAAGTACATATATGTATCATACTTTTGCTGATTACACATCTATTGATCAGGTAAACTCAACCCTTTTGTAGTTCGTTACTTGTAATATATTATTCCCCAGTCTATCCATTTCAATTAACGCTTCATTGTTGTAAGGTCTCTTTTCAGTTAATTTGTGCAATCTCTTCAATCTGTAGACTGTCTAAAGACTGAACTCTACACAGAGCTTCTTAGTTATGCTTGTCCAGCAGCGAAACATTTCGAACCTAAATAAACCACGGTATGATCGAATGCACTTCCCTGCATCTTATGAACTGTTGACGCCCAGCATAATACCATAGGTAACATTCTTCGTTCCGCTGTGCCGTGACTTTTGATCTGGAACTGCACTGATATG
Source organism: Thaumatotibia leucotreta (assembly GCA_025490895.1). NCBI lineage: Eukaryota > Metazoa > Arthropoda > Insecta > Lepidoptera > Tortricidae > Thaumatotibia > Thaumatotibia leucotreta. Next base: position 18,546 of record JALPQI010014891.1, on the reverse strand, counting down.
GGTTCTATAATATGAATTGGAATACCATTTCCGTTCGATCGCATTCCCGAATTTTATTCGAACTAATGGAATATCTGTCAGAAGAGTAAGAGAAACGACATTAAAATTCTAATAAACCTGCCTTGGAATACGATTATGCTTGAAGGCTTACCGAAAATGTTATATTTAGAGCATCTGTTTCTGTCAGTCCTAGGAAGACGTCATCGATGACCGATGCATTTGAGAAAGTATATCGCTAACTAACATTAATATCTTTGGATGCTCCGGGCCTTCGGCCCTGTGCAAGGCTCGGCCTTCGTCCTTCGCAGGTGGCCTATGGCCATCCGTTTCGTTTTCATGTTACGCTATTTCATTGTGTAGCATGGTAGTGCTGGTCTCTAGCAGCTCGGCCTTCAGCCTCGCGAGCTGTAGCGCCTGGTGCAATCGCTTCGTGCCTGCGTCCTTCGCATGGGCCAGCTGTCGGGCCAGCGGCCCTCCGATTTGTTTTACAGAAACACTCTTCCGTCGCGTAGCCTGGAAGCACTGGGTTTATAGGGCCTGCGGCCTTCAGCTTCGTTTTCATGTTACATTATTCCATTAGTAGCATGATAGCGCTAAGCTTTGGCCTACAACCCTCTGATTCGCTTGTTTAGTCGGTCCAAAAGAAGGCATGTTTATAAAATGAACCCAAACGTTAATAGCTACATATTATAGTATTGACCCCAAAGTTACGGAAGCATACAAAATCGCCGCCCACCGACTTAGACTGACAGTGTGAGTGGTTCGCGTAGGGCGAGCTGTAAGGCCTGCGGCCCTCCGGCTGATAGACTGACAGCGTGAGTGGTTTGCGTAGGGCGAGCTATAGGGCCTGCGGCCATCCGGCTCATAGACTGCAGGCGTGAGTGGTTCCCGTAGGGCGAGGCTGTCGGGCCTTCGGGTTTCTGGCTGATAGACTGACAGCGTGAGTGGTTCGCGTAGGACGAGCTGTAGGGCCTGCGGCCCTCCAGCTCATATACTGACAGCGTAAGTGGTTCGCGTAGGGCGAGCTGTAGGGCCTGCGGCCCTCTGGCTCATAGACTGCCAGCCTGAGTGGTTCCCGTAGGGCGAGCTGTCGAGCCTTCGGTCCTCCGGCTGATAGACTTACAGCGTGAGTGGTTCGCGTAAGGCTAGCCGTCGGGCCTGCGGGCCATCGACTTAGACTGCCAGCGTGAGTGGTTCTCGTAGGGCGAGCTGTCGGGCCTGCGGCCCTCCGGCTGATAGACTGACAGCGTGAGTGGTTCGCGTAAGGCTAGCCGTCGGGCCTGCGGGCCATCGACTTAGACTGCCAGCGTGAGTGGTTCCCGTAGGGCGAGCTGTCGGGTCTGCGGTCCTCCGGCTGATAGACTGACAGCGTGAGTGGTTCCCGTAGGGCGAGCTGTCGGGCCTGCGGTCCTCCGGCTGATAGACTGACAGCGTGAGTGGTTCGCGTAGGGCGAGCTGTCAGGCCTGCGGTCCTCCGGCTGATAGACTGCCAGCGTGAGTGGTTCCCGTAGGGCGAGCTGTCGGGCCTGCGGCCCTCCGGCTGATAGACTGACAGCGTGAGTGGTTCGCGTAAGGCTAGCCGTCGGGCCTGCGGGCCATCGACTTAGACTGCCAGCGTGAGTGGTTCCCGTAGGGCGAGCTGTCGGGTCTGCGGTCCTCCGGCTGATAGACTGACAGCGTGAGTGGTTCCCGTAGGGCGAGCTGTCGGGCCTGCGGTCCTCCGGCTGATAGACTGCCAGCGTGAGTGGTTCCCGTAGGGCGAGCTGTCGGGCCTGCGGTCCTCCGGCTGATAGACTGCCAGCGTGAGTGGTTCCCGTAGGGCGAGCTGTCGGGCCTGCGGCCCTCCGGCTGATAGACTGACAGCTTGAGTGGTTCGCGTAGGGTGAGCCGTCGCGTTGAGCGCCCTGATTCGTTTCTTATTTAGTACACAAACATTACTAGGTACGTTTTAGGAATTTCCCGCGGTACTGTATCTGCCATTGCAATTTTCGATTGTCAAACGTATGTAAATGAAAAGGAAGATAATGCGTTTTAATGTTTCGCACAAATAGATAATCGTTACTAAAGGACGATATCCGAACAGACAGAAGATTTTTAATACGAGAATAAAATGATAACTGCCTGATGTCTTTTTGTTGTAGAATTATTTTCACGCGAATATCATGATACAAGCGTTTATAGTGTAAGGGCTCATAATCATTTTTGATATTATCCTCATAGACGTTTATTCTGTCAATTTAAGAGATCAATAAAATCAAAGAATATTATTGCATTTTTTTTTATCTCCATAAATAACAGTATAAAAATTACGAAAAAAATTCAACAGATGCATTAGCACCCACAGATTTCAAATATGACATAACACTAAAACCATGGTAATGGCAGTTATCTTAGTATTCGCCGGGGGCGGCGAATTCATAAATTGTTTCAAAATCTATTCAACTGGTCAAGAATTATTAAAGGTTTTCGGTTTTTTATGTCTCCTGTAAAATTGCTATTGATAATACACATTTATTCGCCGGGACCGTCGATATTATGTTCACTAATGAATGGTTAAACCAACTTGTTGATTCGTAGCCTCGTAGCGGCTCGTAGCAGCTACGCCAGTCAGTGCTACGACGCCGCGTAGCGCACACTCTTACTACGCAGACCGCGAACATTCATACGAATCGTAGCTGGAAATTCGCGAATTAAAAAAAGTTTTATCGTGGTGATCAGTTGCTTTGAAAAAGTTTAAGTTGTGTGGAATTTAGAGTAATGATTACTAATGTGTAATAAATGTATGTGTTTTGTGCTATGTGTAATTATGTGTGTGCTATATTAATGTGAAGTATTTAAATATGTATCCATATGAATAAAATGAGGCATTTACCAATAAACATTTCTGAATCAGGAAGATTGTAAATGATCTAGGTGCAAAATAAAGTTACACTATTTACATAAAAAATGATATTATGAAAAAAAGGTCGTAGATAATACACTCGCGGTCAATGAATACGGGTCAGATGGATTTTTCATAGAAATACTGGAAACATGCTGATTACAAATATTTATAATACAAGTGAAACCGTTTTTAACAACACATTGTATTGGAATTTCCCTGAAGTTTTCATCCGATCCGAAAAACACGGAACTTTTTTGTCAGATGACTCCGTAGATATAAAAATAGTAACACATGATAAAAAAAAAACTCGTATTACCATACATTTTAGGTGGTTTTCTTAAACTGTCTACATTTCTGTCTAAGATACAAACGGACCTAACGACAATTAATTTTTTTTTGGATTTATTTATAAATTTAGGGAAATTCCAATACAACCTGATTTAAAAATAGATTTTACCTACACTATAATATTTTGAAAAAATATTTGAAATCTCCATGTTTGCATTATTTTCTATGAATAAAACCACCTGACCCGTATTCATTGCCAAGTGTGTTTATGAATCGCGCGTATCTCAAATATACTCTATTCACTAAACATTTCACAAATTAAGTCCATATTTTAAATTCTTGATGAATTATTTAAACATCTTTTAACAAAGTTAGAGCCCAAATTAAAATGTATTTTCATATTTAGACCTTTAGAGACTTCTAAAACAATCATTGTTAAATAGCATGTCACGTAATTAAATACTGAAACTGACTTGTCAGCCTCCGTAGCCTAGTTGGTAGTGACCCTGCCTACGAAGCTGGAGGTTCCGGGTTCGAATCCCGGCGAGGGCATTATTTGTGTATTTATTTATCACAAATATTTGTTCCTTGGTCATGGCTATCTATGTATTTAAGTATGTTTGTTCCTTGGTCGTGGATGTGTATGTATCTAAGTACCTATACGTATCTATCTATTATATGTATATATCGTCGCCTGGTACCCAGTACCCACATCACAAGCCTTAATTGAGCTTACCGTATGGTTGATTTGTGTAAGATGTCCCAAGATATTTTTTTTTTATTATTATCTATATGTATCTATCCATTAAACCTTTAACGGGCAAGACTCAAAAAAACCCTCGCCGGGATTCGAACCCGGAACAGCCAGATTCGTAGACAGGGTCAATACCAACTAGGCTACGGAGGCTGACAACAACAATACAGGTTGATTTTTGGGTCATGTACAGTCGACGTCAAAAATAATTTTACGGCTTAGGTTGCAGAAAAATATTTACACGACGTTATTGCCGTGACATTAAGGTCGTGTAAATATATTTTTGGCACTTAAACTGTAATGTTATCGTTGACGTCGACTGTACTAGGGACGGTCACATCCAGCAACTTTCACAATAAAGACAATCATGAAATCGCGACACAGATGCAGATCTTTATTGCTAAAAACCTGGTAAAAACACATTTTACTAGTCATTAATACATTGCATAATACATCGAATAAAAATATTAAAAATACACAATATGTACAATGAACTACACTAGGTATAAACAATGATGTAACTTATATACGGTGCCGGTGTAGGGTCTACGATCTTATTTATAATACATTGGGAAATAAACTAATGTGATTTTAGGTTAAGTAATTGATCCTTATTAAAATATTATCGAACCGTTACTCACGTAGTTAAAGTCGACGATTGCGCGACTTGTTCCAAGTTTCGACCAATTAAGATGGTCCTCGTCTGGAGCACTCTCGGTCAAAGCCCGACGTGTTCATTGTGTTCAATACACATATGTATGTACAGCACAGCAAGCAATACGAGTAACTATGTCAAGCAATCATCGCCTTAAATTACGGGAATAATCCGGTTCGACGATATAGTTATAATTATATGTATTATTGATAGGTAGTTAAATATGAATAGACTCATACTAATAATTACGATTAATTGATCCTTAATTGACAGTCAAGTGTCAAGTGATTCATAATTACGATGAATTGATAGTCAAGTGTCAATTGACTCATTATTAGGAGTTTTTTTCGGATTTCTTGGTTGTCTCCATAACAAAAATTGGTCAACGTGACCATCCCTAGTACTCTGTTCATTCCTGGATGCTTAACAAAGTTACCAATCGCTAACGCTTGATGCCCTGGCCACGACATTGGTCTAAGGCGACCAGCGGCAAGCGAATCCATGAGTTGGAGCGGGATGCCGATATGGGTAGAAGAGGGAACACCATACCTTTTCCGCTAAGCCGGTCGCCATAGACCGATGTCGTGGCCGCGGCGTAATAGCGTATCGTAGTTTTCCCTAACTTTTTGGCAACTTGTCTAAGCACCCTGGAGCCTATTCCTTAAAAGGTTATAACTTGTAAGACAAGCGGAAGTCCTCATCTACTTTATAGTAAAAAAGGACTTCCACTTGTATTACAAGTTACAAGCTTTTGAGAGCGATTCTTTCGACTTCCGAGTAATTTAGAAAACTATTAAATTCTAAAACACATTTTCATAATCAAAAACTACGCATTTTATCAACGTTTTGTGTCACTAAGCCTAAGTATTGCAAATTTATTGCAGTATGCATGCATGCATCAGCCTATGATAGTTCACTGTAGGACATAGGCCTCTCCTATTAACTATGCGTATAGACGCATTAGGAGATAAATACCCATAATCGCCACGCTGGGAAAGCGGATTGGCGATCGCAGTAATGTGTCCACTATAATGACGCTCATCATCGATCTTGTATCAAATAATGGTCAGTGACACTTCAATCCCTTAGTCGACTCTTACGACACCCGCAGGAGGAATTGGGGTGGTGACAAATGTATTCTTACTGCCGTCACCACACGGCCAATTGCTGTATACATTTGATTAATCTGGACAGAAAACAACGGTAAAAAAGTGGAAAGGTGAAAGTACTAGTACCCGACGCTGTACCAATATTCGTCATCATAGCTTGAGTTGCCATAACGATAAGATAAAATCAACTATTAGGGCATTTAAACGATGATAAATGTATGTGCGTTTAATGCTTCATATCCTAACTTAAATAGTTAGCTTATATCTACATTATTTGCATAATTTTAAGACAGGCTAACATTTATTAGGACTGAATGTTAATATTTTTAATGTCCCAATATGTGAACTGAGGTGCCATCTATTGGGACTGTCAGCAAAAGCACCTGAGACTTACTCGTGCAAGTCGTGCAATGGAATTGACTTATACAATTGGCTTTTTTGAGAAATTTTGATATTGTCACCCTATAAAATAAATATTATTTAACGAAACTTACAAACTCCTCTCCCAAAACACATGACAATACTTTATGTAGATTTATATATGAGCAAAATATCGGTATTCAAATAAATTTTAATATTCTCTGTTAACATGTTACGCACTGGTACTTCCACCTTAAATTTGTAATAGTATTTTATGCAACCGTTGCTTAAGAGAGGTCATAAAGTTGGGAGGCGTTGGTAACAATTTAAAATGAAGCTGAAAATTGTTTTTAAAGATGCCACGAGTCTTTTTCGACTCAGTTAAACAATGTTTCATACAATACTTTTTCTACGACCACGACACTTATTTTAAAATAACATTGTATATTTGGGAAATAATTAAGGCGGAAACACACTACTAAAACGCGACGCGACCCGACGAAACGCGACGCGTGTTGAGTCGTATCAAGTTGTATCATTTTCTATTACCAAGAGCACACTATGAACATCCGACACCACGTTATGCGCACACATGCCACCCGATCCAGACCGCGTAGATCGATGTGTTGTTGATGGTAGGGGTAAACACGCCACCCGACGTGTCACACGCAGTGTGCTTGTAGACGACACCCGACGCCACGCGTCAGTCGGTCGAGAACATTCGCACGTAGATCATATATTAATATATTTACACCAGATTAATTGATTTTATTGCAAAACGACTGCTGAACAATTAATTGAGTTGGTTAAACGTTTTCCTGTTCTATATAACATGAGTTTAGTTCAATACAGGGATCATACTGTGAGAAATAATGCATAGTAAGATTCTTGAGTCCTTTAAGAGTATCATATATGTACCCAAAATATGCATCAAATCTTCTTCAAAATCATCATCTGACTCGTAATGTATGGAATCCATAGCGCACGACTATATACTTCCACTGCCATAAGGCAACTATGTTCAGAAATAACTAGCGTGTCGTGGCATCGTGTGTTGGGTATGTGCACGGTGCACATCGGGTGGCGACACGTTGCGTAGCGTCGCGTTTTAATAGTGTGTTTCCGCCTTTAGTCTCTAAAGGTCTAAAATATGATAGCATCGTTATATAGAAATCAATTATTTTAGCACAAATGCTAACGCAGTGTCCTAGGAGAGCGATTCCCTTGCGAATGCGACGCGACGCGACGCGAGACGACGCGACGCGATAAAATCGAACAGCCGCCAGCAAATGCAATACCCGGCGCACGTACCCGACGCGATGTGTGTCGTTTTATTTATTGAAAATGTCCCATTGATAGGACTTTTCGAGTGCACGTAAGACAAGGCCACATCGCGTCGCAAACATTCGCGACTTCGTCGCATCGAATCTCATCGCTTTGAATCGCCTCAATTGAACGCCATAGTTTACCCAGATTAAGCTTAATTCACAAATGGGTTGATCCCTCGTGAATCACCAAAATGTCAAACGCCACCCTAACCATCGACAACTCAACGAAGGATGCCATAGACAAGCAGTTCTGGGACTACTTCGACAGCGGATCCCTCTACAACACGTCACTGGCCGTCGAGTCGGATGACGCATGCGTGGTGACGGTGTATTTCGTGCTTCTGTTCGCGGGTGCGGCAGGCAATCTCGCAGTATTGACGGCGCTCGCTCGCTCGCGGCGGCGCTCGCGCGTCAGTCTGCTTATGACGCATCTCGCCATCGCTGACGTGTGCGTCACGTGCGGCGTCATCCCTCTTGAGGTACGTATTTGTGTTATTCTGAATTACTAGTCTAATAAATTACGCTTTACAGCAAATGAGACGTTGAAAAGATCATATTTAAGATCATTGTTTCTCTCTTTAGATGTTACTTTACACGTTAAAAAGAGTAAAAATAGTAAAGAGCTGTGAAAAAGCGGATCATTGACGGTCTAAATAAACCAGTCAAATCTAACACAAAAATTGAGAAGCACTATGTCATTCGCTGTAGTAGGTACTTCGATCTGCTATTTATTTGCTGGTGCGGCGGGCAATCTCGCAGTATTGACGGTGCTCGTTCGCTCGCGGCGACGCTCGCAAGTCAGTCTGCTTATGACATCTCTCGCCTTCGTTGATTTTCTTATAGGCTCCTCCGTGTGTGCGTGAATTGCGATGTCACTTCGCGGAGAGAAAATAGCCGATGTTGATGTGTGTCTCGCATCTTTCACAGCGATTTTACAATCTCGTTCACGACAATATGGCGGCACCGAAGCATCAGCTGATCAGATTGTTTTACGAGACGAGCTCTAACTGGTTATTTGATTGTTTTTTATTCTGTTTTCAGTAAAATTGTACAGGAAACAAGTTAATCTTATTCAGGTAACATACAAAAAGCGAAGGCGCGAACAATATGCGAAATCGATGCCACACTTGCGTTCGCGGCTTCGCGCCTCGATGCGCTTGCGAGTGGAGAGCGGCCTTAATATCACGTGCGGCGTCAGCCCGCTTAATTAAAGCTTGTAACACAGCATTTCAATCAAGCAAATTTTCATAGCATTTTAATAGTATCCATCCATTTACGATTGCTTGTCTCTGACATCAGATAACAGTAAACGGGAAGCGTCGAAAATAGCATGCATAGTCGTCGTTTAATGTCTTTAGAAAAATACCTATTAAACACGTTTTAAAATGTAAAACTATTCTGTGAGAGAGTGAAACATTGACCGTTTAAATAGGCCTGTAAGGTCAATGTGGGTAAGACCGTCTACCAACTGGTTTCCTACCCTAATTGAACAAAGACGCATATGACGGACTTTCTTTTAAAATAAAATATGCCTGACCTAGCCGCACTGACCTTATGCTTATCACATGATTGATATAAGTATGTCGCCGAGAGATATATTTTCCATCTTTGACTAACTATATGAATAAAAGAGGGATGGATAGTCTATCTCGCGGCAACATATTGGCGCACTACCCCTGTGCTAAGCCTACTGTAAAATACACGAGAACTGAAAATCTACAGGTAGATTTAGGCGGACCAAACAAGCGAATACTCATTCTATCCCCCACTCTACGAAAACAAACGAATTTCGACGAATCACGTTTTGTGTAACGAACGAATTTCGTGGAGTGGGAGATAGAATGAGCATTCGCTTATTTGGTCTAAATCCACTATTGTTGACGTTTATGTCACGTGTGTCGTCATCACGCTCGAGGTACACTCGACCAATTGGAACCCTAGGCCACTCTAGAACCATGTCAAAATGAAAAGCCATTTGAAATGTCTTACAATCTGATTGATAACGTTACTTTGACATGGTTCCTGAGTGGCCTAGGGTTCCAATTGGTTGACTGTACGTCAGAGGATTTGTTAGTATTTCTGTTATGTCACGTCACTCATTGTATTCCCACCTAGCCTCTTTTTTTTTACGTGGGGAAATGCGTTACGCATACCACCCGGGCACGGGGATTCCCATGTAGCCTGCTTTAACCTCCCGAGTCCCAGTGACGTCACCCAATTCAATTGAATTTTAACTTTGAGACCATAAATATCCTTCCATATCTACATATATTATAAAGTCAAAATGTTATGTAATATGTATATGACATAGGGTCTCACAAGGTTAAACTGGAAACATTGGAAATGTTATGCTAATTAAATGGATCAACGTTCTACGCTCTCATCATCATCATTTTACTATTTTTATTATAATATTTAATCGACTGTTCTGTGAATTAGAAAACCATAATATATTTTGCATATACATTTAATGGGCATTTCTCCGAGCGTTTCAACCGCCGTGACTTCGGTAGCAGCTTTATCACTTTAGGACACGAATCCCGTGAGAGATGGAGCTATCAAATATATTGGTAGACGTAGTTGACAACTACCAAGATATCCCAAAAATGTATGAGATGCCCACGGAAATCCGGAAATAATGTTGCTACCAAAATCACGGCGGTTGAAACGCTCGCAGAAATGCCCGAATGAATCAAGTATGGTTAATTAGCTTTTATATTTATTAGTATAAATAGTAAGTATAAGTACAATTTGTTTCCACAATGCGGGTTTTATGTAAGCCGAGCAATGACCACAACGATTGACTCTTGAAAAAGCTCCTAATAAACGGAGCGAAACATGTCGAGAATTTTTCGACTTAAAAATGTAATTACCCCGAGTGTTATATAATTTTCGTATGAATGAGGCTGTCTAACAAACATATGCCTTAACCTAGCCCGTGACGCCCCCCGACCCCGCGGTAGACCAAAGAAGCGATGGCTAGATGTCGTGAAAGCTGACATGAGTGTGAATGGGCTTACAGTAGAAGATGCCCAGGATCGCGCAAAGTGGAGGAAATGTAGCAGGAAAACGGACCCTGGCAAAGGCCGGGATAACGCATGGTAGAAGAAGAATGAGGCTGTCTAAGAAAAACTTGACAATAGAATAGAATAGAATAGAATAGAATTCATTTATTTGGTGTAAAAAGGTAAACTTAAATTAAAATACATCTTAAACTAAAAACAACACCAAAATGGATGCCACTCAGCATATGCCGCTAGCTAAAGATTTAGCCATGGCGCTGGTTTTCAGGGCAACCAGAATACATGATAGGTACATTAACATTAGGTAACCAAAAGTAACATAATAAAGCAGGAGAGGACATCAAAATTACAGAGAACACATTGACAAATTAAAGAGAGCAAAATAGCAAAAAGATCAGTACGAGCATAGTACCAAGTGAGGGCTCGTGGATTAGACTACATTTATTTAAGTGCTATTGAAGAAAATGAAGAAGGATAGTGTTTATTCAGGAACCCAGTACAAAACACAACTGTCAACTAAGAACTTAATATTTTTAATTATTTTAAATTAAACTAATATTAAAAAGTATTAATTAATTAATTAGCCCAGCACGTCAGCTTATGTGTTAGAAATTTGAAGATTAATTAGATACTGTTTCGTCTCGACTTTAAAATTTGTTAACGACGTACTATTTCTAATAGGTGGTGGCAAGTTGTTCCAACACTTTGTGGCAGCGTAGCGAAAGCTGCCACGAAAAGCAGACGTTCTGTGCTTAGGCCCAATAAGTCGTTGCGCACCACGTACCTGGCGTGTAGAGAATCTTAATTTGTCAAATAAATATGAGGGTTTTTTGGTATGTATGACTCCAAAGATCATCGAGGATAAATGTAAGGTACGCAAGGCCGCCATGTTGAGCAATTTATTATTTTTTAAAAAAGGTGTGATATGCGAACGTCGAGGGATATTAAAGCAATATCGCGCGCAAGCGTTTTGTATGCGCTGTATCAATTTAGAAGTACGCGCCAGTAGACAACCACCAAAGACTACATCAGCATAGCTCAGCTTAGATAAAATTAAAGCGTCACATAAATGTATTCTTAAGTCAATACTAATATAGTCACGGAAACGGTATAAGACCCTGAGCCTGTAAAAACAATTGCGCACTAGTTCTGAAACATGCTCTTCAAAACGAAGTTTACTATCCATAGCCAAGCCTAAGTTACGCGCAACTTGAACACGCTCCAAAAGATCACCATTAATAGCTACTTGAGGGATGCGCATCTCAAGGTCACATAACCGCTTCCTGGAACCAAACAGCATCAATTTCGATTTGCTAGCGTTTAAAACAAGATTATTTGATGCGCACCAATGGGCAATACGGTCCAAATCAGAGTTTAATTTCTCAACAGCGGAGTCAGTGTCCTTAGGGTCAGATGAAACGTAAAGTTGTATATCGTCCGCATACATATGGTAATTACAATGATTTATGCAATTAGTTACATCTGCGCTATACAAAATAAACAGTAGCGGTCCCAGAATAGACCCTTGAGGCACACCCCGTGAAACAGCCAGAGGAGTAGAAGTAGATGCGACACCATTCCCGTTACGTACCTCAACACATTGGGTCCGACCTGTCAGATAACTCGCAAACCAACGAAGAGAAAGTGAGTCAGCTCCATAAAAGGACAACTTCGATAGAAGCAAGTCGGTGTTTATTGTGTCAAAGGCACGAGAAAAATCTAGTAACACGAGCAATACATTTTTACTATTATCCTGGGCACTCAGAATATCATCCACTACATCAATTAAGGCAGTTGTTGTGCTGCGGAATTTCCTAAAACCAGATTGTTTATGGGGTAGGATGTCATTCGCCTCCAAATACTCTGTTAATTGTGCACTCACAACTCTTTCCAAGATTTTTGATAAGAAAGGAAGAATGCTTATCGGACGGAGATCCTTGAAACTAATCGGGTTACTAATTTTCGGAATCGGCCTAACAATAGCGGATTTCCAGGTCTCTGGGAAGACGCCCGTCTCGACAGACTTATTAACTATTCTATTAATTAGTGAAAGTGAATGAGGAAGCGTTAAAAGAAACATGTTTAAAGTAATTCCATCTGTGCCTTGTGCATTAGAAGAAATGGTCTTTATGATATTGTATACCATCGTTTCCGTTACAGGTCTAAGGGATAATACAGATTTACCAAATCTACTGAACTCATATTTAGTTAAGTGAGAGATATCTATGTGATCATTTCCCGGTATAGACAGAAAATGTTCGTTTAGTTTTAATGGGTCGTTTAGATGTACTGGTAATTCAAAATCCTTCCTTTTGAAGTCAGCTACGTTGTCTTTGATATTTTTCCACAGTGTCCGGGGGTTTTTTAAATTACTGTTAATGTGGTACTTGAAGTAGGCAGTTTTTTCGTTATAAATCGCAGCGTTTACAATATGTTTTAAATCTTTATAGTAATTTATGTGCGAGTTATCTTTTGTTAATTTACTACGAGCATGAGCCTCGTCCCGGAGCTTCATCATCTTTTTAACTGTGTAAGTTATCCAAGGGTGAGATTTATTTTTAATTTGTACTGATTTAACTGGGGCAAATTCATTAAAAAGTTCTAACAAAGTAGTATTAAATGTGTTTACCATACTGTTCACGTCATCAGATATCAGGCTGTCCCATCGGATGGATGCGACGCGTTCATTAAATTTATTGAGGTCAATGTCACGAAGAGGTCTATATGTTAACCATTGAGGAGACGGCTTATCCTTCTTAATCGGAATTTGAAAAGAGATGAATGCATGACTGCTTATTTCCGGTATATGATTTACGCATAATTTCGTGACACTGGAATTTGAGCAGACTAGGTCAATTAATGTTTCACTATTATTTGTAAAATGCGTCGGTCGGTCGGTAAACTGTGTCAGATTCATACATTTCATAAAGTCGATTAGTTTTTTTGTATCATTACTATGTAAATTTAACAAATTAATATTAAAATCACCTACCAAAACAATAATATCGAATCTGCCGAGAGTAGCAATCGTCTCGCTAATACCGTCGATAAAAGAGTCGACGCTAAACCACGGCGGTCGATATGCCGTGCCGACTGCCACACGAATGCCATTCGTAGTTAGGCTTAGCCACATCTGTTCCACGAGGGGTGCCTGCGGGTGTGCTATAAGTCGAGCGACTATGCCCTGTTTCAAATAGAAACCGACTCCGCCGCCGCGGGCTCGGGCTCCGCCAGGGTCGCGCGGCACGTGCCGCAGCCGGTAGCCGGCCGGCGCCGGCGCGCGCGCCTCCTCGCCCGCTCGCAACCAGGTCTCGTTAATGGCCAAGATGTCTACATCATTACGGGCCACTGCAGCCACAAACTCATCATGTCCTGTACCAAGAGACCCAGGATTCAATAAACCGATTGAAAGATATTTTGGTTTAAACTGAATAATAAAGCAGTGTACCTCATCAATGTACTTGCAGTGTAGTAAAAAATTGCACAATATGAACGCGTGACGTCGATTTAATCTAGTTCTATACGTAAAAACCTCGTTAAGTCGAGGTAAACAATTTGTCTCAAATATAAATTTGTGAGAAATATTATTTATAAGTTTTAAACAGTATTTCGTGCTTAATTTACAAATAAAATCATAGATATGAATAACACAGTAATGATAATAACTTTGAACTGTTAACAATAATACGAAACGTCTCCGATTAAGTAAACTGCTGCTTATTGTAATATAATTCACAACATGTAACAATGACACAACAATCAAAACTGCTACCTCGTTACTCCTAATAGAATAACAGTAATCCTTATATATCGCGATAAAATATCCTAAAATAGAACTAGGGGTGCATGATACAAACAGAGCAAACAAAATCAATCGCCAAAAACTTTCGCCAAGTCGGATTCAGAACGCAGGCGAAAACGAGGGCTTCCGTGTTCCTTGCGTGTAAATATTGCACCGTCTCGCGTCCATACATATTTCCACTGATTACGCGAGGCCTCCGCTCGAGCTTTGAGAAATAGCTGACGATTGTGTCGAGTTAGGCGCTCGTTGACATAGAAACGCCGCGCAGGCTCGCTCAGCCCCAGACCCTCCGTAGTGACGTCCCGGCGCACGCGCGCGGCAGCTAGCAACCGGTCGCGCGGCGCGCGGCGCGTCAGCCGCACCACGAGCGGCCGCGGACGTCCGCTCGCCGCGCCGTCCTCCGTTCGCCGCACGGGACCTACTCGCTTCGCGCTGACCAAATCGTGTTCCTCGATCGCTACGCCGAGCTTATTAGCTACGGTGAGTGCTAGATGAATACACTGTTCACCATTTCCTTCGGGGATGCCGGCGAATTCTAAATCGTTGCCCAACAGCTCTTGATCGCGGTCGTTAAGTTCGAGTTTGAGCTCGGCGATTTTAATATCCATGTCAGAGTTAGAGCTACCGCTGTCGCTGTTAGACGTTTCGTTCTGCCGCCGCTCTACGGCGTCCAAACGAGCAGACACGGAATCTATACGTTCACTGCATATTGTAAATGAGGATTGCAGTCCGGAGATAATGCTTCGAAAGTTCTCTATTTCAGTGCGCATCTTCGTCATTTCCTCACGGAACAAACGAAGCTCGGAGGCAAGTTCAGAAGGGGAATCCTCTGAGTCGTTTGGATTTAAGGAACTAGTGAAATTGTGAGGGTCCTGCTGGCTGTGAGACCTAACTGGGGTGTCTGTATTGTCACCGCGTCGCACTGTTGGCTTACAATCAGGACATAGCCAATTCGACTTCGCTTGTTTCGACTCTTTCCTGAAATTTTCAGGTGTTATTCCCAAGCACTCGTAATGGTATGTGGTCGTGCAACGTTGACAGGTTTTCGTATCCGCAGGCTTTAACGGCTTCGGGCAGGCTTTACACTTCATTATTAGTTTAGTTTATATTATTTTTTATTTTATATATAATATTAGAGCAATGTATGAAACACTCAATATTGCTTGTCCAAAATGCACAGGCGTCGTTTATTTTCACCAGATTTTATACCAAAATATCAGGTAGGTAATAAACACCAACCCAAACATAGAGTTATATTTTTAAAGATTTCATCCCAAATACTAAATACTAACACTGATCTTCAATATTTCAAAGTCACTAATTGATTATGAATCGATTGTTCACTGTTATAACACAATTTTTTCACGCATTACATTTATTTGAATATAAAATTACGCACGCACTGTTGTTGGTTAGAAGTTTGACAGCAGAATCTGACAATAATGTATGTACTACAACGTTTTCATAAACACATGCATATTAATACACGTTTTCATATACGTCCGTATACACACGGAATATTTTTTTTCGTATACCGTATTCGAGATTTTCTCGAACGTTGTAGTACTTAGTGTGACAATAGACTTTGTGTAGTACCGTTCACACACATTCTTGAAAGCAGTATGCGGGATCCGTGGGAACGTAATTATTCAAAGTCTGTTGTCATTATGATGTTTGAGAAAATCTCGTTTACAGTATACGGGAAAAATACTCCATGTGTATCTAACGGGATGAATTCCTGAGCGTTTCAACCGTCTAATTTTGGTGGCATCATTTTTGCCGAAGTTTCTACACGTCTCAATGTTGTACTTCGTCATTTGTATAAGTTACCGTGCCTTCTTCAGATGACAAAGTAGCACATTGTAACGAATAGAAACTTCGGCGAAAATGATACCACCGAAATTAGGCGGTTGAAACGCTCAGATATTCACTCGGTAACTGTCTGCAACCATAAATAAACATGGACGTCTAACGCCAGCTCAAAGATGCTCCCAAAACCAATTGTTTAATTGTGCCAAGACGGGCAGAACATAGCGCTTTTCTTAACACCGCGCATATTTCGGCGCAACATCTTTGACAAATGCTTATAGAATAAAGCCAATCAAAACTTTGACGGACCAATCACAACTATTTTCAAATGGCGGTTTAAGTTTTTATAGGTTTATATTGAAATTCATTACACACGGGTCACACTTGTCAACTAAAATTGAGGACCGTTTTTGAAAGGCAATTTAGTATGACGTGCGGCTTCCATGTTTTATTTGTTCGTAGGTAACTGTATAATACCTGTTTGCGGCACGTCAATCCGTTATACCTCGATAACCCGATAATATCGGAGTATATCGAGCCGATATACTCTCAACGAGCCAGCTTCAATGAAAATCCACGGAGATAATTAAATACGTCACTCACGAGGCTTTTTACTCTAGTGAATATTTATGGAAAAACATTCATTTCCAACAGACATATTTAAATCAATTAATTAGTTTTCATATTTCATTGATGCATGTGGGAATAATTGAATCAAGTTAAAAATAGCAAAGCACAGCAGAAAAGTTTCAAAAAATGTTAATTTGTTCCTATGGAAATTTGTTAGAATTGTTCAGCCAGCCTCCGTAGCCTAGTTGGTAGTGAGCCTGCCTATACGAAGCTGGAAGTTCCGGGTTCGAATCCCGGCAAGGGCATTATTTGATTATTATAAATTTTATTTAAGTATCACAAATATTTGTTCCTTGGTTGCTTTAAGTGTATCGTACCTAGGTTAGTAAAAAAATCGTAAAAGTGATGTATTTATTGAAGAAGGGACCCTAAAGTTTTGTCAACGAGCCGTTATTAAAAGTCAGCAACGGCCGTATGGTGACGGCAATAAGAATACATTTTGTCACCACCCCAACTCCTCCTGCGGGTGTCGCAAGAGTCGGCTAAGGGATTGAAGTGCCTCTGACCATTAATTTGATAAAAAAATTGATGATTGGCAGCAGTGTCATCATAGTGGATAGATTACTGCGATCACCAAATCCACTTGCCCAGCGTGGCGATTATGGGCATTTAACTCCTACTGCGTCTATACGCATAGTTAATAGTTCAGCAGTGGACTATCATAGCAAATTAGCCTAACTTATTATTAATGAATTTGTTTTACGATCGTCAAGTTTGTAGTTAAAGAATTAAAACATTGAATATAAAAAAAGTCACTTAGGTAACATGTATTTCCAGTAATTATCGTTTCGAATACAATTTTCCTGTATTTATACAGACAAGGAAATTGGACAAAATTGTTTCCATTAACATTGTTTATTAATTAGCAGTGGTTCTAAGGAGCGTTTGCTCGAGACAGTTTCAACCCTCACTTGTGATCTATTGTATGCAATGTAGCCCCAATTATCTGTTGTACCTAATTAACGCAAATGCGTATATATGTATATTATACATATTTATGGAAAAGGCAGGTAAATATCGAATTTCCTACTGCTGTAAGGTTTCTCATTGAATATATATTTCATGTTGAAGACGTAGGTAAAGAAGAATGATCTTCTTTTTTTCTTTCTTTATTTATTTTCTGTTTCTTCATGTTGAAAATGTATTTCTCTTGGTTTACAAAGTCTGAAACAGATACAGGGAGAAAATTGAATAGAGAAATTTAAAACGTTTTTTTCCCAAGAGTTGATAAAATCAGATGTTTTTTAAAACGCTTTTCATTTAAGTGGTTTTAAATTTTAAAATTATTTTTTAAATATTTTTAATTTGTGTTTATTTATGATTTAGTACCTAATGCATGCATGTAATGCATAGTATAAATCATTAATTATATGTCATAATCATATCAAAGAAAAAGACCAAGTACCCTTACCAACGTCCGAATTTAGTGTGCCTATCAAGAGTTGACGCCGTGTTATTAACGTGGGCTTACTTTTCATCTATCCCGCTCGTACGCACGTATTGGTGCAAGCGAGCCGGATGTAATGTAAGCCCACGTTTTTAACGCGGTGGCAGCTCGTGGTACGGTCACTGGTGGGATTCGACTGTTTTACATAACGCGTTGGGGCGGGAAGGCTCTTGAGTGGCGGCCACGTACCGGAAGGCGTAGCGTGGGTAGGCCCCCCACAAGGTGGACTGATGATCTGGTGAGGGTCGCAGGAGTCCGCTGGATGCGGGTGGCGCAGGACCGGTCATTGTGGCAATCTTTGGGGGAGGCCTATGTTCAGCAGTGGACGTCTTTCGGCTGATATGATGATGATGATGATGATGACATAACGCGTTCTTCACTTTTGAAAGAATCTGTCAACGAGTATTTAACTCGAGTCTGTTGTATTACATTGCCAGCGGAATTCAAATAGTACATA
>JALPQI010014890.1:0-21083 GCA_025490895.1 Thaumatotibia leucotreta | reverse complement strand
CGGCTTCGTTGGAATGAATGAGACAAATCCTCGAAAAGCTGATTTGGGAGTTTGCGGTGGATTCTAACCGACAAATAAAATATACGCAACGACGACTTTTCTCTAGCACTCTAATCGGCTTCGTTGGAATGAATGAGACAAATAGATACGTTAAACCTTCTATGATTTTCTAAGGTTCTATGATTTTACAAAATAATTTGCAAGTAAAGGTAATTAATTAGGTACATTTACAAACATGCATTGGTGAAGCTGCAGGCATGTGATGCGATAGATGCCTACATTGTAATATTAATAATGTTATGACCTTCGTCCGTGTATACATTTTGGTTAGGTACTTATCCATTACCAACTCACCTACATTTCTCACCGCAACCACCACAGACAGACATACCTGTAACTAAAGAAGAAATACCTAGATCTCTTTATACAACGATCCATTTAGATTTAGGTACTACCTATTTAATTATATAACTACTTAATTCAGATCATCATCATTATTTCAACCATAAGACGTCCGCTGCTGAACATAGGCCTCCCCATTGGACTTCGATATACAAGTACACCGTTTGGAACAGACCAAATCTGATATTTTGTTTCAATTAAATAAAACACATGTTACTTGATGATATTTATTAGGCCTGTTAGGGAAACGATGGATGCTCACCCAGTCTTAATACTCAAAGATGCTTACCAATTAATTTCGCAAAAAAAAAGGTTTCGTCGAATTGCTGACCTCCTTTTTTTGAAGTCATTTAATAAGGGAACTAGGTACATACGTATACGTATAGGTATAGAAGAAGTACATATTTAATGTTTATGACATGACTAATCTAATTGACAATGTATGTACGTGCAATGGACAGTCAAGGACAGAATTGACCACCCCTGCAAACAGATTTTGTATGCAGGGAGGTTAGTTAACTCTGTCTTCGAATGTACATGGCCTACTTAAAAACCTGTTACCTACACTAGGATAAATAAATGCACTAAACCGTTATACCTATATTATCCGAGTGCGAAGATAGTTCGGCCCCGCACCGGTGCGCGGCGCCGCGCAGTCGGCGAATAAAAATGCGAATAAAAACGACCAGCAAGTGACGTTTTTGTGGAAACCCGCAATCTTGGTGAACATCAACTAGCCAGTCATTTCATTGTTTACGGAGCATCGTTAACTTGTCTTGACCTTAAACGCTTAAAGCGTGATCGCGTCGAGTCGTCGGTCCCCTTATTACATGGCCAGCTGTTTCGCCGTGAACAGTTTCCGTGTTTAAGTTCCAATGAAACCGATAGTTTAACAGGAAAAGTGAATTCCAAACGGGAACGAAACTGTTGACATGTTTGTATTACTCACCACTTTATTTATACTGGCATTAGGGAAAATGGTCTGCCAAGCACAAGTGAGTCAAGAGGTCAAATACTTACCGTCGCCCTCTCTGCCTGGACGTACGACACACTCGGAACACTTCAACTGGACTACGTCACCAGAAAAAATAGAACCGTCTGGAACATTAGAAAAGTCGGTTCCTTACGTTATTAAAAATAATTACAGCAACGCAACAACGCAGCAGCCGATACAAAATCAACCGAAACTAAGACTCTTCAAAGAGCGATATCAGACTAGAAGAATGGATCACAAGCGGCCTTTAGCGGATAAAGTGAATACCAATAAAACAAAAAATTCAACTGCTGTTCAAAATAACTCCAGCAATGCAACACAAGATATCGGCAACAATTCAAACAATGACGATATTTATGACAAAGTAGTATTCGAGGACTATCCACCAATGGAGATCAACTCTGTGAAGTCCGATAAACAGGGAGCTCGCGATGGTTCCCAATCCGACAACCCTGGAGCGACGGTAACAGTGACTCAACCACCGCCTCCTGCGAATGTGACCCTGGAGGACCGGGGAGCATTCGACGGGGACGCGTGCCCCACTGGATACGTCAGAGTGAACGGACTGTGTGTGATGCCGGACTAATACCGATATTCTATCGTACATACAACACGAGTGCGGCTTGTAAGACTTCATAAACAAACGTACTAAGTAGTAAATAAGTTTAGTTTAAACGGAAAATCAAAAAATATACATTTGAATATTTCAAATTAAACATGTTAAATAATCGTACCTATATCCAAAATGCCACGGGCCCCCGACCCAAGAGGCAGTGAATTTAAATTTAAAATTAAACTGAGTACAATGTGGCGATTTTTACTGATAGGCCCCCATCAAAATAATTTGCCACAGGCCCCAGATGGTATAGTTACGCCACTGCCTATATCTTCATACTTAACTCTTAGATAATATTGGAAACACTGCCGATCGCATAAGGTGGGATACGATACAAAATTGAAAGTAGGTACATAAGCTTCAAAATACAGGTAGGTATGTAAAAACACTTGGTTATCCAGTTAACTATAGTCTCAATTTTCATAGATGACCAAGATGACACTATATGATGGTTGATGGAAGGTGCAAGGTAGATACAATACACATTTTATGATATACCTCTTAAGAATTTTATTATGTGAGTTTCCAATACTGTATTAAGTAATTAAACAGAAACAAAGTATTGCCGGTATTAATAGAAAAAATGTCACTAACAACATAATAACTTGTTTTTATTTCTTCGTTGTTATTTTACTAGGTACCTAAGCATAAGTACCTACGTACCAATTACCTACTCTATAAAATACTTATGATGTGACAGTCTTTATAGATAGGTAGGAATAGGAAGTCAAATTGTTATGATACTGGATTTTACCAGGCCTCTTATTCCTTATTCTTATTATTAGTAGGAACATAGGTACTTACGTAGAATACGTAGTAGTAGAACTTCTACTTCCTAATATTTCTGTACTGTTCTAGACAGTTGTACTCGTAGGTCGGGATCGGGAAGTATGTAGATTATCAACCTATCTGTGATTTAGTGCAGTTATCCCGCCGCGTTAGGCTTTAATGCATGTTATGGCGTTAGCCGTGTACCTACTTTTTTTACGATGAAAACGCGGGTTCGATTCCCGCCTTAGTCTCAGAGATATGCTATTTTTAAAGATATATTATGGATGTATAATATTTACGTAGGTGCTTTAGGTTGAACACGTACCTAGGTAGATAATAGACTATGGTCTGAAAAATAGTAGTAATAATATAAAACAAGCGAGGCTTATATACGGTTTCTCACCTGAAATTAATCTATTACGCGAACTTGCCATGATACATGGATCACGAAAACTTACTTTAACAGACTAATTGAAAATTAATCGATTTCACGGATTTTCATTCAAAATGATAGGACAAGATATTAGAATTATTGACACGAACGGCGTAGGTAGTTACCGGTAAGTATATTTCATGACTACCCAGCCGACTGCAGCCGCACTTCAACACTCGATACCTATATCTGATAACTTCTTAAATATAAGCCCAACATCATGTCTAAAGTTAAGGGTATTATATTTCTTCTCTGTGCAATGTCTGTATTAGGCCTGGCCTTCTCATCGTTTCGAATGAGAAGTGAAAAGCAACATTTGACCACTAAGGCGACGTCAAGACCGATTCGAGCTTGGTTTAGCTGGTACCATTGGTAAGCGACAAGTGAAAAAATAATAATAAAGGGATAATTTATTTAATCGTTTTATTTTTATCATAGTCACGTCAACAGGCTCTCTCACTCAGTTCACAGCTGGAAGTAGGCCTTTCCTATTAACTACCCATTTCAAATTAACGCATTAGGAGGTAAAATGTCCAACATCAACACGCTCGTGATGTGTCCACTATGACCATGCTGCTATCCATCATCATTCTTCAACAATAAAATGGTCAGCGACATTTATCAGTTTTTATCATCATCATCAACCTATTTCAGACCACTGCTGAACACAGGCCTTTCCTAATTACCCATGCATCCTTATGCACGTATTAGGGGGTAAAATGCCTATAGGTAACCCCACAGAACAGATTTTTTACACGACTGCCAAAAGGAGAGTATATGTGTTCAGTCCCTATGTATGTTTCATATTTTCTTTAAACGCGCAGATCTTCGCGACTACTTAACCGTTTTTAATAGTGTAAGGTATCATTAGAATTGTCGTGACGTCGCGGGTAACATAGGACATGTGACGTCACGTTAAAAACAATATGGCGGCCAAAAAATTCAATATTATCTAATAAAAAAAAAAAAAATATGAAAGAAACCTATCGAGTTTGGTATCAAAATGAAGAGCTTCAAACAACGATTATGAATATGTATATAACTTATATGTTTGTTACTTATTCTAGAAAAACCAGATTCATTAAAATACAATTAAAGCGCAAAGAATAATATGTCATCTAAATGCTATGATTTGGGTATCAAATTAAAGCATTTTGTATGCAGATTGTAAATATATATACAAGTTATATGTTTAAGTATATGTCGAAGAGAAAACTCGAAATGTTCTACATCGCACTATTGAAGTTTTTCTTTGAAGCCTAAAACGTGACAGGACTGTCACAGTTGACACATCTTCTTGAAGTGTGTATGAAACAGATACATTGTATGTACCATAGACATATAAAATTGATAGACCGAGTCTATTTTATCTGTGGGTGACGCCGGCAATGCCTGTCAACGATCTTTGTTTGTGTATACTAGTGCACCTAAACCGCAAATAGTAAAAGTGATTAAAATAAAGCTTTTCATGTATATTTCTGTTCGATAAGTGCACGGAATGTGATAAAAGTGATGACTTGTGTGGTTCCAGGGTGTAAAAACCGCCAGGGTTACCTGAATGAACAAAATAAAGACATTACGTTTCACCGGCAATTTAGTTTTGACTTGAATTTTAAGATTTCGAACCTTATTAAGGTAAAAGTAACTGAAAATCTTATTCAATATTTGTTGTCGGATACATATGTGTAGTTTTGTGATTAAACCATTTGTATTTACATTCGTAATGTAATTATAAATAGTGGGATTCAAACATTTGTATCGCATAGTGTGGTACTTAAGAGACCGATCGTGATATCGATAAATGTATTGATAGTCAACTCAAAAATGAATCGATGTTTTTAATGTCCAACAGGTTTCCACTGGACACTGAACAAAGGCTATTATGGGTCAAAAATATCAAAAAGGCAGACGACTAGTACCCTAAAGAGTATTCAAAAATTTTAAGCTGTTGTTTCAGGCAAGGGTACGCGAATAAGTGATTACATTCTGACGTACTACCCACCATATTTGGTAATCATCCAATGTCATGTCAACCAGCAAGTAAATTAAATTTAGTTTAATAATGACGCTCATGTGATACTTGTGTAGACTGATTAATTTAATTATAAAGAAGCCATCATACCAAAATTGTTAGGTATGCTTTAAGGAATGATAAGTCCATAAAACATGTTATAATGAGAGTTTTCTGAAATCACCAGGGCAGGAGCAGGTCCAGAAACTTGTCTAAATTCTATGTTTATAGTTTCTGGTTTAAATATTTTGTATGAGTTAAAAAAAATACATTAAAAAATTTAAACTTTATTTAAAAAAAAAAAAAACATTTACTTAGTCTTTCTTTGGGGCTAGATAATTGTGTTTCTTAGCGGGACCTTACGGCTAAGTGGCGCCAACTAGTGGCATACGTTTTAGGAAACCCTCATTATGACATTTTAATTAAAGAAAATATTTCGTTAACTTTGTGATTTTATTTTTATCCTAAAATGTAGATTTTGAAATCACGATCGAAGAAGATCGTGATTTTGAGTAGGAAATAAGGTTTATTCCTACTGTATTCGCTACCTAATTTGGTTAAAATATTATTATTGACGATAAAAGTATACGATTGAAGACTGGACATCACTAATAGTAATGACATTTTATCTAGTCAGGTTGGTAGCATTGTTCAAGAAAATTGAGTCGTTGATGGAGTTCACGACCAAGTAGAGCTACTTTATTTGTCTCTTTTTCCTTATGGAATACGTCTTGAGATGGGGTGAAGGATGACAATAGTTTGTTCATGTATGTCTTAATACACGGAATCTTCCCTATATTTTATCTGTGGTATGTACGCGCTTGTGGTCAAGGGGTAAAATGCATATACAGTACCGGACTAAAGTTTAAGTTGAGACTTTCGGGTGATTTTTTTTAGTGTACAGTAAAATTTCATAGAATCTTAACAATTTTATACATTGAATCCGATAACTATTCTGATAACTGCCCCAGTTGTCCGAACTGTTCGAAAGTAACGGTTAATTAACAAGAAATAGCTCAATGATCAGTCATAATTACATTAGTTGGAAACAAGTGTCGACTTAAATGCTGGAAAAATGATAGCCCAAACAGTCGATTTCGTATCAAAATCGTGGTGTGAACTTGCATGCTTTACGGTGAAGGAAAACATCGTGAGGGAACTTACATACATCTGCAAAGAACATTTTGTCTAGTACTGTACACAAAGTGCTTTACGGTGAAGGAAAACATCGTGAGGGAACTTGTACACATCTGCGTAAAAATTCAAGAATGTTTGAGAAGTTGGGCCAGCGTTGCGGAGAATGGCCAGAATACAATATCAAAAAAATTACCTACGATATGATTCGCATATCAGAATAATGGCCCTAAAATATAATCATATTAGCAATTGTGGCCAAACAAAATTGTTACTAGTTATACGTGTCGTAACATGCGCATAAAATTTAAAACTTGAAATATCTGTTTTTTTTTCATCCAAAATGTGAGCCTAAAATTTTGTTAAATGTCAAATTAGTAATTAGACACAGCAACGTCACTAGAAAACGAACTTAGTCAGACATATGGTGCTAGATATGTTCTAAGGGTGCTGCAGAGGAGCACTAAAGGGGGGGGGCAAGGTTTTGACCGTTTTTCCGTTAGCCGTTTGATCAGATCAGGGTCGGGTTTGGCCTTAACATTTGCGCAGGGGAGTTGGTATGAATGAAGGTGGTTTTACCTGGAAACTTGATTCTCACGCAGCTCGCAGGCAAGCGCGCCGGGTGGCCGCGCTCCAGACCTTCGGCCCTATGAGGATCACGGCTTTCAGCCTCCGTATTTTCGCGAAACAATTTTTCGGGCCTGCGGCCGTGAGATTCGGTTTAATGCTAGACTTTTCCATTGTATAGCGAAGGAGCGCCGGGCTCTGGCCTTCGGTCCTACGCGGAGCTCAGTTTACAGCCTTCGCAGGTTCTGGAAACGATCGTCGGGTCTACGGATCTCCGATTCGTTTTCATGCTACACTATTCCATCACGTAGTGTGGTAGCGCTAGGCTCAGGCTTCGATTGTTAAGCCAGTTAAGAAGGACGGTTGTACCGCTTGGGCTCGCTCGTCCCGACGACGCTCGCTCGCTCCGACCATCGGGCTCGCGCTTGAAGCACCCCGATAGTTACGCTGCAGTACTTCGTCCCTTCTTCGGCCTTGCTTTAAATTTCTTCCAAGTGACACTTGGGCCCTCTAAGTTAAGGTCTGTGCCTCTGGCTCCGGTGGTCCGGGCCGGGGGCTCGGCTTTCGGCCTCGCGTACCAGCGCCTCTTTGAGGAACGATTCGGGCCTTCGGCCCTACGCGGAGTACGTCCTACGGCCTTTGCAGGTTGTCGAAACAATCGTCGGATCGACAAGCGACATGCGTGCATGCTCGAAGTAAAGGTCCGGGCCTCCGCGAGCTCAGTTTTCGGCCTCCTACCCTGAAACTCGCCCTTTGGACTCGCTCAACATAGATTTACATTGGTTCCTCACGGGGCGTGCCTTTCGGCTTCGCCCAAAATTAGCTGGATGGGAACTCCTCGGGCCCCCAGAGCGAAGCTTCAGCCCTCTGCGAAGTTGGTTTTTGAAATCCTTTCCAACTTTAAGGAAATCTCCAAATTCACTTAAAGGTTTCAAATAAATAAAATAATTAAAAAATTAAAAACCACGACTGCCGTTTTAAGCGAACTGAAAAGTAACAAATAATTCCTTTTTCAGATTAATTCTTGTGAGCGTATCTGCATAATTATATAGACGCTTGTCTTATTACTTACTATATTTTGTTTAGATTGCAGTCGGGGAACCTTTCATTTACGGAAAATATAAATATATGGAGGTTCCCCGACTGCAATCTAAACAAAATATAGTAAGTAATAAGACAAGCGTCTATATAATTATGCAGATACGCTCACAAGAATTAATCTGAATAAATAAAATAATTAAAAAATTAAAAAACACGACTGCCGTTTTAAGCGAACTGAAAAGTAACAAATAATTCCTTTTTCAGATTAATTCTTGTGAGCGTATCTGCATAATTATATAGACGCTTGTCTTATTACTTACTATATTTTGTTTAGATTGCAGTCGGGGAACCTCCATATATTTATATTTTCCGTAAATGAAAGGTTCCCCGACTGCAATCTAAACAAAATATAGTAAGTAATAAGACAAGCGTCTATATAATTATGCAGATACGCTCACAAGAATTAATCTGAAAAAGGAATTATTTGTTACTTTTCAGTTCGCTTAAAACGGCAGTCGTGTTTTTTAATTTTTTAATTATTTTATTTATTTGAAACCTTTAAGTGAATTTGGAGATTTCCTTAAAGTTGGAAAGGATTTCAAAAACCTACTTCGCAGAGGGCTGAAGCTTCGCTCTGGGGGCCCGAGGAGTTCCCATCCAGCTAATTTTGGGCGAAGCCGAAAGGCACGCCCCGTGAGGAACCAATGTAAATCTATGTTGAGCGAGTCCAAAGGGCGAGTTTCAGGGTAGGAGGCCGAAAACTGAGCTCGCGGAGGCCCGGACCTTTACTTCGAGCATGCACGCATGTCGCTTGTCGATCCGACGATTGTTTCGACAACCTGCAAAGGCCGTAGGACGTACTCCGCGTAGGGCCGAAGGCCCGAATCGTTCCTCAAAGAGGCGCTGGTACGCGAGGCCGAAAGCCGAGCCCCCGGCCCGGACCACCGGAGCCAGAGGCACAGACCTTAACTTAGAGGGCCCAAGTGTCACTTGGAAGAAATTTAAAGCAAGGCCGAAGAAGGGACGAAGTACTGCAGCGTAACTATCGGGGTGCTTCAAGCGCGAGCCCGATGGTCGGAGCGAGCGAGCGTCGTCGGGACGAGCGAGCCCAAGCGGTACAACCGTCCTTCTTAACTGGCTTAACAATCGAAGCCTGAGCCTAGCGCTACCACACTACGTGATGGAATAGTGTAGCATGAAAACGAATCGGAGATCCGTAGACCCGACGATCGTTTCCAGAACCTGCGAAGGCTGTAAACTGAGCTCCGCGTAGGACCGAAGGCCAGAGCCCGGCGCTCCTTCGCTATACAATGGAAAAGTCTAGCATTAAACCGAATCTCACGGCCGCAGGCCCGAAAAATTGTTTCGAGAAAATACGGAGGCTGAAAGCCGTGATCCTCATAGGGCCGAAGGTCTGGAGCGCGGCCACCCGGCGCGCTTGCCTGCGAGCTGCGTGAGAATCAAGTTTCCAGGTAAAACCACCTTCATTCATACCAACTCCCCTGCGCAAATGTTAAGGCCAAACCCGACCCTGATCTGATCAAACGGCTAACGGAAAAAACGGTCAAAACCTTGCCCCCCCCCTTTAGTGCTCCTCTGCAGCACCCTTAGAACATATCTAGCACCATATGTCTGACTAAGTTCGTTTTCTAGTGACGTTGCTGTGTCTAATTACTAATTTGACATTTAACAAAATTTTAGGCTCACATTTTGGATGAAAAAAAAACAGATATTTCAAGTTTTAAATTTTATGCGCATGTTACGACACGTATAACTAGTAACAATTTTGTTTGGCCACAATTGCTAATATTATTATATTTTAGGGCCATTATTCTGATATGCGAATCATATCGTAGGTAATTTTTTTGATATTGTATTCTGGCCATTCTCCGCAACGCTGGCCCAACTTCTCAAACATTCTTGAATTTTTACGCAGATGTGTACAAGTTCCCTCACGATGTTTTCCTTCACCGTAAAGCACTTTGTGTACAGTACTAGACAAAATGTTCTTTGCAGATGTATGTAAGTTCCCTCACGATGTTTTCCTTCACCGTAAAGCATGCAAGTTCACACCACGATTTTGATACGAAATCGACTGTTTGGGCTATCATTTTTCCAGCATTTAAGTCGACACTTGTTTCCAACTAATGTAATTATGACTGATCATTGAGCTATTTCTTGTTAATTAACCGTTACTTTCGAACAGTTCGGACAACTGGGGCAGTTATCAGAATAGTTATCGGATTCAATGTATAAAATTGTTAAGATTCTATGAAATTTTACTGTACACTAAAAAAAATCACCCGAAAGTCTCAACTTAAACTTTAGTCCGGTACTGTATATGCATTTTACCCCTTGACCACAAGCGCGTACATACCACAGATAAAATATAGGGAAGATTCCGTGTATTAAGACATACATGAACAAACTATTGTCATCCTTCACCCCATCTCAAGACGTATTCCATAAGGAAAAAGAGACAAATAAAGTAGCTCTACTTGGTCGTGAACTCCATCAACGACTCAATTTTCTTGAACAATGCTACCAACCTGACTAGATAAAATGTCATTACTATTAGTGATGTCCAGTCTTCAATCGTATACTTTTATCGTCAATAATAATATTTTAACCAATTTAGGTAGCGAATACAGTAGGAATAAACCTTATTACACGACTGCCAAAAGGAGAGTATATGTGTTCAGCCCCTATGTATGTTTCATATTTTCTTTAAACGCGCAGATCTTCGTGACCACTTAACCGTTTTTAATGGTGTAAGGTATCATTAGAATCCTCGTGACGTGGCGGGTAACATAGGATATGTGACGTCACGTTAAAAACAATATGGCGGCCTAAAAATTCAATATTTTCTAACCAAAAAAAATAAATATGAAAGAAATCTATCGAGTTTGGTATCAAAATGAAGAGCTTTAAACAACGATTACGAATATGTATATAACTTATATGTTTGTTACTTATTCTAGAAAAGCCAGGTTCATTAAAATACAATTAAAGCGCAAAGAGTAATGTGTCTTCTAAATGCTATGATTTGGGTATCAAATTAAAGCATTTTGTATGCCGATTGCAAATATATATACAAGTTATATGTTTAAGTATATATTTGAAGAGAAAACTCGAAATGTTCTACATCGCACTATTGAAGTTTTTCTTCAATGCCTAAGCCGTGACAGGACTGTCACCCTTGACACATCTTCTTGAACGCTAAGTATGTATGAAACAGATAGATTGTATGTACGCGCTTGTGGTCAAGGGGTAAATTGCACGGCTGCTACGCAGCAGTCGTGGGTTCAATCCCCGGCTCGTAACCGATGAGTTTTTCAAATACAACTTGTATACGATATATCGTTTGATATACAGTACCGGTCAAAAGTTTAAGTGCACTCCATGATTGCGATACAAAATAGACTTTTTTTTCAGTGTTAGCAGTAAAATTTCAAGAGCTAGTTAATATTAATTTCCCATAGAATCTAAACAATATTATACATTGGATCCGATAATAATTCATAGGCAAGTGAAGTTGTCATATTATTTTGATGATGACATGACTACCAAAAGCTGCCACAGCTGCCTCAGTTGTCTGAACTGTTCAAAAGTAACGGTTAATTAATAAGGAATAGCTCAATAATTAGTCCTAATTATATTAGTTTGAAACAAGTGTCGACTTCAATGCTGGAAAAATGATTGCCCAAACAGTCGATTTCGTATCAAAATCGTGGTGTGAACTTAACATTTAGTCCAGTACCTACTGTACAAAAGGTGCTTTACGGTGA
The DNA here is from genome assembly GCA_025490895.1 of Thaumatotibia leucotreta. Lineage (NCBI taxonomy): Eukaryota > Metazoa > Arthropoda > Insecta > Lepidoptera > Tortricidae > Thaumatotibia > Thaumatotibia leucotreta. Next base: position 9,326 of record JALPQI010014890.1, on the reverse strand, counting down.
AGGAAAACATCGTGAGGGAACTTGCATACATCTGCGAAGAAATTCAAGGATGTATGAGAAGTTCCCAACAAGTATTAGGCCAGCGTTGCCGAGAATGGCCAGAATACAATATCAAAAAATATAAATATATCTAAATAATAAATATCGTGGGACATCTTACACAAATAGACCTAGTCCCACGATAAGCTCAATTAAGGCTTGTAATTTGGGTACCAGGCGACGATATATATAATAGATAGATACATATAGATACTTAAATACATAGACAGCCATGACCAAGGAGCAAATATTTGTGATAAATAAATACACAAATAATGCCCTCGCCGGGATTCGAACCCGGAACCTCCACCTTCGTAGGCAGCGTCACTACCAACTAGGCTACGGAGGTTGTCAAAATAACGAACGATATGGTTCGCATATCAGGAATCTCCCTAAAATACAATCACAATAGCAATTGTACCCAAATAAAATTGCTATACGTGTTGTAACATGCGCATAAAATTTAAAAGTTGAACTTGAAGTATCTTAACAATATGATATCTTAATAATTAATATCTTGAAATATATTAATAATATTATGTACCTACGTAGTTTGCGAGATAAGAGACATTTAATATTGGTCGGTTTTTTTCATACAAAATATGAGCCTACAATTTTTGTTAAATGTCAAATTAGTAATTAAGCAAACGATAGGTACAACAACGTCATCGTCACAAGAAAACGAGCATAGTCAGACATATGGTGTTGGAGAGGAACACTATGGCTGGGGCAAGGTTTTGAACGTTCTGCCGTTGGTTTTTGGTCAGATCACGGTCAGATTTGCGCTTAACATTTGCGCAGGTGAGTTGGTATGAATGAAGGCAGGTTGGCCTGGAAACTTGAGTCTCAAGCAGCTCGCAGGCAAGCGCGCTGGGTGGCCGCACTCCAGGCCTTCGGCCCTATGCATTTTCTGCCTCCGCATTTTCTCAAAAAGATTTTTCGGGCCTGCGGCCCTAAGATTCGTTCTAATCCTACACTTTTCCATTGTGAAGCGAAGGAGCGCCGGGCTCTGGTAGCTTGCAAGACACTTCGGGCCTTCGGACCGACGCGGAGCACGGCTTACAGCCTTCGCAGGTTGTGGAAACGATCGTCGGGTCTGCAGATCTCCGATTCGTTTTCATGTTACACTATTCCATCACGCAGTATGGTAGTGCTGGGCTCTGGCTTCGATTGTTAAAGCAGTTAAGAAATACGGTTGTACCGCTTGAGCTCGCTCCGACCATCGGGCTTGCGCTTGAAGCACCCCGATAGTTACGCTCCAGTCTGTGCCTCTGACGCCGGTGGTACGGGCTGGGGGCTCGGCTTTTGGCCTCGCAAACCAGCGCTTCTCTAAGAAACGATTCGGGCCTTCGGCCCTACGCGGACCTCATCCTACGGCCTTTGCAGGTTGTTGAAACGATCGTCGGATCCATTTTAACGTTACACTATTCCGTCGGCTGATGTGGTAGTGCTGGGTTTTAGCGGCTCGGCCTTCCGCCTCGCGAACTAGCGCGCCTCTGAGTGCCGCTTTTGGCTCTACGCGGAGCTCGGCGTTAAGTCTTCGTTGGAGTTCGAAGCGAACCGTTGCACGCTTGGCCCTCCGGTTCGATTATTAATGAGTTGTACCGTGTGGGCTTGCTCGTCGTGCCTTGGGCCCTACGCGGATGTCGGTTTTTAGATGCTGGGGTATTTGAAGAAGCATGGTAGTTCAATTTTCTCGTAGCTCGGCCTTCGGTCTCGATTTAAATTTGCAAGTTACGTGCTTGGGCTCTCGAAGTGGAGGTCCGAGCCTCCGCGAGCTCAGTTTTCGGCTTCCCACGCTGAAGCTCGCCCTTCGGACTCGCTCAACATAAATTTAAACTGGTTCCAGTAATGGTCCGGCCCTCACGTGGCGTGCCCTTCGGATTCGCCCAAAATTAGCGGAATGGGAACTCCTCGGGCCACCGGGGTGAAGCTTAAGCCCTCTGCGAAATCGGTTTTTGAAATTCTAGCCAACTTTAAAGAATCTCCAGATTCACTAAAAGGTTTCAAATAAATAAAATAATTAAAAAATTAAAAAAACACGACTGCCGTTTTAAGCGAACTGAAAAGTAACAAATAATTCCTTTTTCAAGTTAATTCTTGTTAGCGTATCTACATAATAATAATAATAGGCGCTTGTCTTATTACTTACTATATTTTGTTTCGATTGCAGTCGGGGAACCTTTCATTGCGGAAAATATAAATATATGGAGGTTCCCCGACTGCAATTGCAACAAAATCTAGTAAGTAATAAGACAAGCGCATGTTATTATTATTATGTAGATACGCTAACAAGAATTAACTTGAAAAAGGAATTATTTGTTACTTTTCAGTTCGCTTAAAACGGCAGTCGTGTTTTTTTAATTTTTTAATTATTTCCTACTCAAAATCACGATCTTCTTCGATCGTGATTTCAAAATCTACATTTTAGGATAAAAATAAAATCACAAAGTTAACGAAATATTTTCTTTAATTAAAATGTCATAATGAGGGTTTCCTAAAACGTATGCCACTAGTTGGCGCCACTTAGCCGTAAGGTCCCGCTAAGAAACACAATTATCTAGCCCCAAAGAAAGACTAAGTAAATGTTTTTTTTTTTTAAATAAAGTTTAAATTTTTTAATGTATTTTTTTTAACTCATACAAAATATTTAAACCAGAAACTATAAACATAGAATTTAGACAAGTTTCTGGACCTGCTCCTGCCCTGGTGATTTCAGAAAACTCTCATTATAACATGTTTTATGGACTTATCATTCCTTAAAGCATACCTAACAATTTTGGTATGATGGCTTCTTTATAATTAAATTAATCAGTCTACACAAGTATCACATGAGCGTCATTATTAAACTAAATTTAATTTACTTGCTGGTTGACATGACATTGGATGATTACCAAATATGGTGGGTAGTACGTCAGAATGTAATCACTTATTCGCGTACCCTTGCCTGAAACAACAGCTTAAAATTTTTGAATACTCTTTAGGGTACTAGTCGTCTGCCTTTTTGATATTTTTGACCCATAATAGCCTTTGTTCAGTGTCCAGTGGAAACCTGTTGGACATTAAAAACATCGATTCATTTTTGAGTTGACTATCAATACATTTATCGATATCACGATCGGTCTCTTAAGTACCACACTATGCGATACAAATGTTTGAATCCCACTATTTATAATTACATTACGAATGTAAATACAAATGGTTTAATCACAAAACTACACATATGTATCCGACAACAAATATTGAATAAGATTTTCAGTTACTTTTACCTTAATAAGGTTCGAAATCTTAAAATTCAAGTCAAAACTAAATTGCCGGTGAAACGTAATGTCTTTATTTTGTTCATTCAGGTAACCCTGGCGGTTTTTACACCCTGGAACCACACAAGTCATCACTTTTATCACATTCCGTGCACTTATCGAACAGAAATATACATGAAAAGCTTTATTTTAATCACTTTTACTATTTGCGGTTTAGGTGCACTAGTATACACAAACAAAGATCGTTGACAGGCATTGCCGGCGTCACCCACAGATAAAATAGACTCGGTCTATCAATTTTATATGTCTATGGTACATACAATGTATCTGTTTCATACACACTTCAAGAAGATGTGTCAACTGTGACAGTCCTGTCACGTTTTAGGCTTCAAAGAAAAACTTCAATAGTGCGATGTAGAACATTTCGAGTTTTCTCTTCGACATATACTTAAACATATAACTTGTATATATATTTACAATCTGCATACAAAATGCTTTAATTTGATACCCAAATCATAGCATTTAGATGACATATTATTCTTTGCGCTTTAATTGTATTTTAATGAATCTGGTTTTTCTAGAATAAGTAACAAACATATAAGTTATATACATATTCATAATCGTTGTTTGAAGCTCTTCATTTTGATACCAAACTCGATAGGTTTCTTTCATATTTTTTTTTTTTTTTATTAGATAATATTGAATTTTTTGGCCGCCATATTGTTTTTAACGTGACGTCACATGTCCTATGTTACCCGCGACGTCACGACAATTCTAATGATACCTTACACTATTAAAAACGGTTAAGTAGTCGCGAAGATCTGCGCGTTTAAAGAAAATATGAAACATACATAGGGACTGAACACATATACTCTCCTTTTGGCAGTCGTGTAAAAAAGGAATTATTTGTTACTTTTCAGTTCGCTTAAAACGGCAGTCGTGTTTTTTAATTTTTTAATTATTTTATTTATTTTTATTATTCCGTGGGTAACCCCCACCTTGGGCAAGCGGATTGGCGATCCCGGTAGGGTCTATTATGATAAGATAATGCTACTGTCCATCATGAGTTTTCAATAATGAAATGGTTAGATAGTGACAGTTCAATTTTCCACTCCGGGCCATAAAACCCGGTATCGTTGAAAACACTGTAAATACCTATCTAATGGACAGATCTTTCTACACACTATGTACAAGAGTTTTTTGGTGATAACAGTAGACTTCCATTTAATTTTTTTTTTGCATTGTTAAACAATGTCAAGCTAATGATGGACATACTCAAGAAAGCCGGATTAGATTTTCGAGACAGAAGAATGCTATACGAACTATACAGGGAACAGGAAGTACTGATTGAGATTGGAGAAGAAAGCGGAACGGCACGGATCCAACAAGGAGTAAGACAGGGTTGTCCACTTTCACCGCTTTTATTTAATTTATTCATAGAGTCAGCAATAAGTAAAATAACTGAAGAGGCCCAAGGATCAGTAAAATTTAACGGGTGTAAAATATTTTTCATACGTTTTGCAGACGACATTGCAGCCCTAGCGGAGAATGCTACTAAGCTTGAAAAATTACTTAGTACTATGGATTTGATATTTAAAGAATTTGAATTAAAAATAAATATAAACAAAACTAAAATACTAACCGCATCAAAAGCTGATTCAAGACAGAGACCGATTAAATTGAATAATACAAATATTGAGCATGTTGAACATTTTAAGTATTTAGGTAGTATAATCAACAACAGATCAAGATGTAGTCAGGATATCATTGCTAGAATAGCTATGGCTAAACAGGCGTTTAACAACAAAAAATACATACTGAAATCCAAAATTTCAACAAATACCAGGAAGCGGTTTGTCAAAGCATACGTATGGAGTATAGCTTTGTATGGCAGTGAAACGTGGACAATGATACAGAAGGATAGAGAGAGGCTGGAGGCGTTTGAGATGTGGTGCTGGAGGAGGATGGAAGGGATAAGCTGGACGGAAAAAATATCAAATGAGGAGGTATTGAATAGGATAGGAGAAAGAAGGACATTGCTTAATGTAATTGAAAACAGAAGAGGAAATATGATAGGGCACCTGCTAAGACATGACTTTTTCCTCAAGAACATCATAGAAGGCAAGATTGAGGGAAGGCGAGGCAGGGGAAGGCCAAGACGAAATTACTTTGAGCAAATAAAGGAAAAGGTCAAAGTCATGTCTTACCAAGAAGTGAAGGAAAAAGCCCAGGAGAGAGAAGGCTGGCGATTGCTACACCGACAAGAGCATAGCTCTTAAGTGGAAGAAGAAGAAGAAGAAACAATGTATATTTGTAAATTAATTCTTCTTTATGTGATGGAAGGGTCGCGTCACCGCGCATGTAATTAATTACCTACAAGGTTTGAGTAACAAGTTGCAGTCTCAACTAAAAATCGCAAATTGTAAATTTCGATCATCCTTTTCTGTTATACCTACTGATGAGTTCTTCGTTGGTGTGAGATAAACAGATCCTTGAAATGTACTAATTTCAAAGTTAGCGATACGCCAACAAGCTTCCATAGGCTACGGTAGATACTTACCATAAGTTGGGCCATAAATTATGCTTGTTTGCCATAGATATGGGGCCCATTTCTCGAAAGCTTATAACTTAAAGTTAAAGCTTATACAAGCGGAAGTCCTTATCTAATTAATAGTGTCAAAAAGAGACTTCCACTTGTATTACAAATTACAAGCTTTTGAGAAATGGGCCCCTGGTATCAATATGATATGATACAAAAAGCAAATATAATAATAATGCTCCCATTCATTGCTTGTTGTAGACTGCGACTAAAGCCTGTATTACACAGCAGAACGGCGCAGACAGCGTTCCTGTAAACGTCACCTTGGCAAGTATATTATTTTCTTTGATTAATACACGCTTTAGCAGCCAACCATCTGTGCAACCACCAGCACAGTCTGCCATGGTAACGTGAACAGAGTGTCTTGTCGCCTGCCGTGTAATACAGGCTTAATGTTTATATTCTTTTACCATTGTATTGTAACTACACTAGCAACATTGCTTCCTCTGCTTTCTGTCATTTTGTCAAAGAAGCCGGTCAGAGGTGTCGTGCTTCTTCCATTTTAATTATAAAAAAATCGGATATTTATATTGTACTGAGTAAAGTTTAGATAAATCATACACATCCCGGACTACTGAGTGGAGTACAAATTCTGAAACAAATAAGCGAGCCCGGAAAGCGGTTCGGTAGCCAGTACTGTACCTACCACGTGTACACATACGTGCTGTGCCATTGTTTTTAATCGAAAACACATTTTAACCTTAAAGTCGTGATATAGTTTTGACCTACTTCTACTGAAATACATCGATTTGTACATTAACCGACATGGCAACAAAAGCCGAAGGCGATCTACGTGATGGACTATCGGCGCGCGAGATGTTCGTCAACAGCGAGGGGCTCACGTATAACGACTTCTTACTACTGCCCGGCTACATAGACTTCACGGCTGAAGAAGTCGACTTGACATCTCCTCTGACCAAGAAAATCAACCTCAAAGCACCTCTAGTGTCTACTCCTATGGATACTGTAACAGAAGCTGACATGGCGATCGCTATGGCATTGTGCGGCGGCATTGGTATCATCCACCACAACTGTACACCCGAATACCAGGCTAACGAAGTACATAAAGTGAAGAAGTACAAACATGGTTTCATTCGGGACCCAGTATGTATGGGCCCTCAACATACAGTTGCTGATGTTATGAATGCTAAAAAGCTGAATGGTTTCACTGGCTACCCTATCACAGAGAACGGTAAACTGGGTGGCCGTCTTATTGGAATTGTTACATCTAGAGATGTGGACTTCAGGGAGGGGGACCCACATCTTAGCCTCAAGGAGGTTATGACTCCAATAGAAGACATGATAACAGCGCAATCTGGTGTCACATTGCAAGACGCCAACTACATATTAGAGAAGAGTAAGAAAGGAAAACTGCCAATCATAAATGGAGCGGGTGAGTTAGTTGCACTAATTGCTAGAACTGATTTAAAGAAAGCACGCAGCTATCCCAATGCATCCAAAGATTCGAATAAACAACTTCTAGTAGGAGCGGCTATTGGAACTCGTGAAGGTGACAGGGATCGCCTGAAATTACTAGTCAGCAATGGAGTGGATGTTATTGTATTGGATTCTTCACAGGGCAACTCCATTTATCAAATAGAAATGATTAAATTTATAAAGAGTACATACCCAGACATTCAAGTCATTGGAGGTAATGTTGTCACACGGATGCAAGCCAAAAATCTCATAGATGCTGGTGTTGATGCCTTAAGAGTGGGCATGGGCAGCGGCTCCATATGCATCACCCAAGAAGTGATGGCTTGTGGGTGTCCTCAGGCTACTGCAGTATACCAGGTTGCATCTTATGCCAGTCAATTCAATGTGCCAGTAATTGCTGATGGAGGAATACAATCAGTGGGCCATATTGTCAAGTCTCTAGCTTTAGGAGCCTCCACTGTGATGATGGGATCTCTGCTTGCTGGAACTTCTGAGGCTCCGGGAGAATATTTCTTTTCTGATGGAGTTAGGTTGAAAAAATACAGAGGAATGGGAAGCTTAGAAGCGATGGAAAACAAGGAGGGCAAAGGAGCTGCAATGAGCCGCTATTTCCACAAGGAATCTGATAAGCACCGAGTAGCGCAGGGTGTGAGTGGAAGTATAGTGGACAAGGGTTCTGTGTTGCGCTTCCTACCATACTTGCAAGCCGGCATGCAGCACAGCTGCCAGGACATCGGCGCGCGCTCTGTTTCACGGCTGCGTGAAATGAGTACTAATGGAGATCTGAGATTCATGAAGAGAACATACTCTGCTCAACTGGAAGGCAATGTACATGGATTGTTTTCTTATGAAAAGAGATTGTTCTAAGCTTGGTTCCAATATTTATACCTTTGTGATATATATAATTTCCTGCAAGTCAATAGTGATTTAAGAGAAGCGAAACAAAGTATTGCACTAATTTAAGCCAAAAGCCAATAAAATATATTTTGTTTGTATATTAAGAAATGTTATAAAAAAAGAGTCAAAGACTATTCCATTTACAGAAAACCTTTATTATAACAAACTTTTGCATTTTGGAGATGTTCTATGTTTAATGTTGTTACATGCTGTAATTATCACGATGGTGTAAGCTTCGTGCCCAATAATGTTAGGACCAGATGCTGTGGAATATTTACGATTAAAGTGTGAATTCAAGTATACATGAAATGTTTTACTGTCCTAATTAGATGGTCCCTAACAAGACTAATAAGTAAGTCATGTATTACATGAAGGTTGATAGAGTTGTTAGTTCAAGATTAATTTGTTAAAACAATTATTACATTGTGCATCAAGGGAGGTAAGTACGGAATTTCTAACTAAAGTGTTAGAAGTTAGGTAGATAAAGCTTTCAAATGACTCGAGTTAGTATTCCGCTTACCGACCGTGATGCATAGAATGTTTTTCATCACACTTGCCGACAAAAAAATAAGTTTTAAGACATAATATTATTGTCATCACACTTGCTGTCTAAGCGCGCCATTGTTTGCGCGCGTAGCGGGAGTAATAGAAAAGTGAAATTCCCTAGGGAGTAATAGAAACGTCAGTACGTCATTGAATAATTTTATTTCTTAAAACTTATTTTTTTGTCGGCAAGTGTGATGAAAAACATTGTATGCATCACGGTCAGTAAGCGGAATACTAACTCGAGTCATAAAAGCACTCTCTTCTAACACTCTCGTTAGTAATTCCGTACTTACCTCCCTTGATGCACAATGTACTATAAATGACGAACTGACATTTCTATTACTCCCTAGGGAATATCACTTTTCTATTACTCCCACTACGCGCGCAAGCAATGGCGCGCTTAGACGGCAAGTGTGATGAAAACAATATTTCCTTGCATATTTGAGAAAAAACGTTTAAAATGTAGGTATCTCACGATTTCTTTTCAAACTGTCCTATTAGGGTGGTCGATTGCAAAAAAATTATACATGGCCTTAATCAAAACGAAA
>JALPQI010014889.1:0-19516 GCA_025490895.1 Thaumatotibia leucotreta | reverse complement strand
AAAAAACTACTTTTTATTTTCCGAAACCTGTGACAATTGTCGCAAGGTTTAGTACAATTTTCATTAAATCTTGACATGAGGTTTGGCTTATGTCGGAATTTGGCTACAATTGTCGTATTTATGTGACAATTGTAATTTTGCTTCGCAAAAAAGTAGTTATTTACTGCTGATTTATTATAGTTCCTGCACTACATTTTATGTTGGTGGCAAACAAACATACGGCCCTTTCGATTGTAAGCGGTAACTGTAGCCTATAGACGCCCCGATTGGAGAAACAGTAAATTTACAATTGTAGCACTTGTCAATGTGGTGAAATTGGGGCCTGCACGCCTAGCCAAGATGCAATTCTGCAATCGTATACGATAAGCTGGAAAACTCCTTGATTTGATATAGGTATACACAATTTAATCACGTCGACAAAGTGGTAGAATGAAATCGTCGGCTGACAAGCAAACCTCACTATAAAAACTGTCACTACTCTTAGCAAACTCTTATGTCATTATTGAATCAGAACTTAGATACGAGCTTTATTTCAAGTAGGTTTTTGTTACTTAGTGAGTATTGCGTGTCAACCGACGAAATATGTTTAGTGGATGGTACACGTACTAAATCGGAGATGATTTTTAAAATGAAATCCTACGTGTGGTATCGTTGAATAGGTACTTAAAAGAATAAGGGCTCCAAAAAGGTTTTATTTCGGAGATACCCGCTATAGAATTACAAAAATTGTATCGCCATCGCCACTCCTTTAACTTTTTATCCGTGCGACAGAAAATATGAAAAAATCATGAATGAGGTTTACTTTAAAAGAAAATTTCGAACATAATCGGGCCGGCCTTTTTTGAAAAACTACGAAACTTTCCATGAGCATGTTGGGCCATGGCCATACTTAGTGTGAGTATGGCCCGACTTGCTCATAGCCGATTTTATTCCTTCCTTATTTACCTCAGGGTCAGCTTGCTGCCAGCACCGATGCAAGTCATAAGACACCTGGCACAGGTTCGCACCACCCTCCCCCTTGAAATGGATGCAGTTGCGACCCATCTCGTACGCGATGCTCTTCATCTCTTGCGGGAGGGCACTCAGCATCTTCTCGTAGCGGAAATACCCTGTTGTTTCGTCTAGCTGGGAATGGTAACCGAAGAGATATAGTTATTCATTTATTACCAGAGATCGGACAAATGTGCGTCATTGTTCGCAATAATATGGACATGACTCCAAAGTTGATTGACTAATTAATCATTTTCATAAAATTACTTATTTGACACCGGTAACTATGAAGACCTTTGTAAATAGTCACCTTGATGTTACGAAATCAATTTTCAAGAAATTATTCGTGGCGGGTAAGCGGTGTCGAAAGTGTTAATTACCTATTCATTCAATCAACTTTGAAGTCATGTCCATATTATTGCGAATAATGACGCACATTTGTCCGATCTCTGTTTATTACATACAGAGGCCCTATCGCGAACCACGAACAAAGTGTTATCCCTCTCTTACACTTGTCAATTCGTACGTTAGTGTGATAAGATTGCCCAACACTTCGTTTGTGGTTCGAGGTAGGGCCTCTGGCCTACTACCGCAAAAATCGAAATACGTAATTTTCGAGGATTTTTCTCTGTCGCACCAACGAAGGCGTCATTAGAGTGACGGAGACAAATCCTCGAAATTTGCGGATTTCGAAGTCGCGGTAGGGCCGCAGGCTCTCGAGTGGCGGCCGGGTGATTCTCCGAGTAGGGTTTCAACCGTTCAGATTCGTCATTTTCATCCCGTGATGGAAGGACAACACAACAATATTGATTAATGTTAGACTTGATATTGGATCTTTTCCTGCCGGAGTACCCTGTTGTTTCCTCTAGCTGGGAATGGCAACCGAAGAGAGATAGTTATTAAATGTATTATAAGTAGGCTTTCGAGTGGCGGCCGGGTGATAGAGGAGCGTTTCAACCGTTCAGATTCGTCATTTTCGTCCCGCGATGGAAGGACGAGTACCAACAACATTGATTAATGCTAGACTTGATATTGGATCTTTTCCTACCGCAGTACCCTGTTGTTTCTTCTAGCTGGGAATGGCAACCGAAGAGAGATAGTTATTAATTTATTACATACTTGCTTTCGAGTGGCGGCCGGGTTTCGAGGAGCGTTTCCTCAGATTCGTGATTGTCAACACTTCAATCACTTAGCCAACTCTTACGACACCCACCGGAAGAGTTGCGGTGGTGACAAATGTATTCTCACCGCCGTCACCACACGGGCACGGCTAATTCAGCATGCATGCAATGTCCTTATTAGGTACGACATGGTTACAACTTTGTTAGAACTTTTAATAGCTATTTGAATTTGTATATATTGCTGCTCGATAATTATTCAAAAATTAATGATTTAAGTAAGTATTTACTACTTAACGCAAAACTTGAGTTAGTTGCAATAAATTATTTATAGGTACTCTAGGTATAGTTAGCACTAAAACCAATGAACTGTTTTAATATTCGGTTCTACAAAATAAAGGCTTTAGTCATAAAATATGTTATTCTATCTAATTCTGGATGCCATACTAGTACTCTGGAAGGTTATTTCAGCGTCGACGATCTATATTGGGGAGCACTATCAGAAATATTAATAATGGACGATGAATAAACTAAATCATAAGAGTCAATACATACCATTCGTCAACAGAATCCCAAAAAATAGTAAACAAATCTAAAAAACTTGTATAATCACGCACTTTTAGAACACAATCTTGGTTTTATTACCAACTTAAAACCTTAAACTTCGAGTTCACATACATTTTTAGTTAAAATTATTGATATTTAGTATTAACGTAAAAATATATCTGAGAACGTGGTTCACGATACGTGTCAAAGACGTCAAACTATGGAAAGTCAGCCATATTTGTTTACATTTTTTTTGGATTCTATCAACGAGACTGGAAAACTAAAACTGATACCTAACCTAAAAAGTGCAAGATAATAATTGTGTTAGTTTTTAGTATAACGTCCCACTTTGTCGCTTACCATAAAGACGAGATTTCCTTGTACCTTCATATGAATAAACTGACAAAGCGGCTTTATGGCAAACGACAAAGTGGGACATTTCACTAAACTCACTCACAGTTATGTATGAGCATGAGCAGGTACTTACCACTTGAAATTCTAAAAAAATGCATTTCATGTAACACTGAAAAAAAGGAAAGAAAAAGTTAAGATGTATTAATCAATAAAGGTCTATGTTATTAAGCCTTATTTCATACAAGTTGTAGAAATCTTACACGTTCATTGATCATTGAAATGTAAGGTATCTGGCTGGTAAAGGAGAGTTTTGATTTATAAATACCCACAACACAAAGACATTTAGAATTCGTTAGAAATAATAAAGACATTCGCGTAAAATGCAAGTGAGATTTTAGGGCAGCAGGTACGGGGTAATCATTAGAAACATGTACCTACATTATAAATAAAAAAACGTATTATAAATATAATTCGCAACACATTTAACTTTGAGCTTTGGTACATTGCAACCAAACTGGTAATTTAAAACTAGGTACAGAATTAGAAAAGGTTACCTTCAGTTTCTCGTCGTCAACCATGGTGCCTTTACTAAAATCTTCTACAAGTCCTGTAATGTAAGACAATTTCAACTTTACTTGTCTTATGTATATTAGGTACATATATACATTATATACCTAACTAGCGACCCGCCCCGGCTGCGCACGGGTACTATACCTACATAAAAACCTTCCTTTTGAATTACTCTACCTATTAAAAAAAATGTCATCTAAATCCGTTGCGTAGTTTTAAAGATTTAAGCGTACAAAGGGACATAGGGACAGAAAAAGTGACTTTATTTTATACTATGTAGTGATAATATACGTATAGTTTGATATTAGACTATTAGTATGATATGAGATATGATACTAATAGTCTAATATCAAAACTGTCCATATGGTGGAGGATCTGTCATGTATGTAGTATGTAACCCATTTGTAGACCCTTATGATGGTCACGTGTTTATGTCTACCGTTTATCGTGCTACTCGTCACTTTCGCACTAAAATTTCGATTAAAAAGGACCATCATAAGATTCATAAGCCTAAAGCTCCACTATCTATGAATAAAATATATCTGTCAGATTAATGTTAGGTGTTCTTGTCTTTTATATATGTCTTCAATGCATTAGTGGGTTCGTACAACAAGGTAATTGTAATTACTTACCTTTATCGACACCAGTGCTCGCTTCACATTTTGCTACGACAGGTTTGAGGGCTTCAAGAAATTCTTTCGTTGGAAACTGAAACAACGAAAATAAGTAGGTAGGTATTCCGTTCAGCTGCCTTAGCCAATCATGTTTTTTTATAATATATTAAAAATGGTATATTCATTTAGCAATAGCAATCTATCGAAAGTCCTTTGAGATGCTGATCGACACTTCGATTTTTAATCCGTTCGGTGTAACTGTTATTGGGAGATTTATTCCAATGGTTGGGTCGCGGTAGTGGCGGCGTCAGTGCTTAATAATGGAAACCTAGGCTCTCCTAAATCGGGGGGTGTAATGGTGGAATGCTGCAAGTGTTAATAATGGGTATTCTCCTCTGTGATTGAGCCCCATGTCTCCGGCAAAAAATAATAACTAACACAGCGTTGTAACAATCATCCGTCAGGGATGCTGTGATCATTGATGATGATGATGATTGAGTCCCACATACCACCTCCATATGGGTCACGCCTATGCCCAAGGGTGGTAATAATAAAAAATAATAATGCGTAAAAATATTCTCCCCAGTGGAAACAAAAAAAGGCTCTCCAAATATGTTGTATTCGAGACTAAACATACGTGAGTTAGATTAAACGGTTCATTTAATTATATTGTAGTAGATATATCTCACGATAAATTTCAATTTAAACTTTTATTCAGGTATTAGTTAACCTCAGCTACACTCCCTGCCAGCAGACACAGCACCACCAACCACTCCATGTTCAGTGTTCCTATTCTACTGAGAGCATTGCGACCCTTTTTATTACCACCAGTAACCGTACCATGAGTTCGTAAGTTGCGATTACTTCAGCGTTTACTCGATACAGATGTAGTAAGAAATGACTTGCCTTCGGAAACGTTCGTCAACGTCATGCTGTTTCAGTCTATCTCACTGAGACTGACAGTAATAGCTGTCATGCTACTTCAGTCAGACTCGGTGACACTGCCTGAAACAGCATGTGTTTACGAACGTTTCCGAAGGCAAGTAATTTCTCACTACACCTGTACGTAAAGCAGACAAAAAAAAGTACCAAGTCGATACATATAATTGATAGATACATATACATACTTAAATATACATATATATATCCTCCTGGCTTCTGGCTTGGCTATCTAGCCACGAACAAGGAACAATATTAATTTGTGATAAATTAATACACAAATAATGCCCTCGCCGGGATTCAAACCTGGGACCTCCAGCTTTGTAGGCAGGGTCAGTACCAACTAGGCTACGGAGACTGACAGTCCAATAAGCATTCCACTCGATCGGGTCCAACCGATCGGGTGGTCGACTCAACTAGTCAGTTTGTATGCGCTCGCCATCAAGGTCGTTGGCATCAACCAAATATCGGTTGGATCAACCGCATCCTACAAGGTCTGATATTATATAAATCCAATCAAGGACACGATGGTTGGCGGTTGGACCCAATCATGTAGAAGGCCTATTACGCTTCTTCAATACATAAGTGCAAGCGTACTGCTTTCCGTATCTGAGTAAACCATACATGCTAACTCATGACATTGCACTGCACCGCCCATCGCGCGCCTAAGTATTCTTACAATGTGGCAAACGTTTAACACTAGACTTAATTAATCCGCGAAGTTAACACTAGGCTGTAATTTCCTTGGATGAAACGCTGTTCTTACGTTTGAGTGATTCAAAACGTTAATAATGCTGGCTCCACACATACGCATATATTTTCATATGGAGAATAAAACTGAATGAATTAGTTTATTGTCCATAATTTTTTTCTTCATTATCTTGATTGTCTTAATAAGTAGTTAAACTAAATGCTCAGTTAAACTTACCATTAGACCCCGATAATGATTTGGGGAGTACCTAGATAGAATGGTAGAACAAAATGATAAGATAAGATAATATAAGAAATTACATCTTGTGTAGGTAAATGAATACGAAATTGTGCTTATTAAGTATTTCATGGTTTATATAAAGCAAACAATTTACATCTAAGGTCAAACTTTACATAGGTTTGTATACATTGATAAAGTAAATTCTAACAGTGGAACGAAATGACTATTCTACCGGTCAGTTTTTTATATAAAACTAGTAAGCTAAATTAAAAAAATAATATTGATCAATTCACTGGATTTTTTATTGTGATTTTATTCAAATTTATTAACAGTGGAACGAAATGACTATTCTACCGGTCAGTTTTTTATCGAAAACTAGTGAGCTTAAAATATAAAAAAAAGATAAATTCACTGGAATTTTTTATTGTGATTTTATTAAAATTTATTCGATTACGTACGTATAAAAAATTAAATTATGGTTTTCTCTGGTGAAAGTAATGTACATTTTTATCTAGTCTTATAATGTATGTATGATTTAGCTCTACAGCTCCATTTACTCCTCAAATCACCCTATTGAGACGTCACTGCCACAACAATCCGGGGTCTATTTATCATTTTAGTAGGTACCTATAGTTTCAATAAATTTAAATAACGTTGAATGTAGAAATCAGAGATAAATTCTTACAGAATAACACGAATTCTGCAAGATCCTCCTGAATCGTATTCTTATTCTGCCACCTCCACTTGTCAACGAAGGTGTTTTGGACTCGTCTGCGACGCGTCGAGCATTCATGCGGACAAATACGCACCGACGCACACAACTCGTAACTCTGCCAGCGTCAAAATCTCACGTATGTTACTGCAGATAAGTCTTCCAAACTTGCACTTTATCAGACGGGAGTAAGGCCGGCTATTGAACAAGCTTTCTAATGTAAGTTAAGCTTTTTACGTTGGGAAGTAGTCGAGCTATCGAAGTATTGAAGTATGCACATACATCTGGACGCGGCTTTATGGCTAATAACGGTATGTTCACACTTGCGAATCATGGAGTTGATGATCGCGCTTTAATTACAAGACTACCACATTCTTGTCTTCAATGAGCGTTATGAATGGTGATTCGTCAGTATGTCATTTTCAAATTAGTTTACTCGATACGAATCGATGCTTCCGTATTTCGAGGTACTCATTATCAAATTCAAGTCGCATTTGACGTTTCTGAACACGCTCAATGGTTTTAGTTTTATACATTTTTACCCTCTTTCTCCGAGGGATGGTCGCCGGGCCACCCGGTTTAAATCAGCTCAGTCTACCCATATATCGTTGCAAAGCTCCCTTAGTTGAGGATTTGGAAGGTGAGTCTCATTAGTTGCGGTAGATTTTTTTTTGTCGTTCTACGTAACAGTCGGTTTCGAATTTTTGTTTTTGTTTTAGAGAAACGTAATCATTGTTTCTGACCTATTTAGATTCATGATGTTGCTTGAAGTTTGTGGTCTTACCTTAAGGATAACATCACATTCTATACTATCGTAACATCACTGGTACTATATTTATTTAAATACGTAATGTCCTTTAATGGTTGCTTGACTCGGTCGGTAGCGGGAAGGATTGTCGTTCCCTTCCACCCTGTGTACACACTGTACTCGTATATTTACCCTATATACGGTGTATGCCAGGTTATTAGTGACTCAAGAAACTATTTGTATACGTATGTAGGTAGATAGGTGCTCTAAAAATATGTAGTTATATACAATTATAAAAATTTTAAAGCAAAGCTGCTCCGCAAATGTTTTCTTTGTTAAATAGTCTGTATAGGTAGGCAATCTAATCCAAATTATGATCATGTCCTTATCCAATATACGGCTAGAGAGAAAACGGGGAAAAAATAAAACTTAATACAATAACGTAGCGAACTCGTAATTTTATCGCGTCCTTTTAGGTCACGCATCCATTTACGATGTGAACCGAATAGGAATCGCATCGGACTATAGCCCGATCTCGAAAAAAATCACAACAATCCGCCAACGCCGCGGATTAGGCAGATCGGTCTTACAGATTTACATAATAAGGATGCAGCCTCTCAAAAAAGATCGGGAGCGGTATTAGCATTTAGATTGTGCGTGGTACAGAGCAATCAATCAAGTGCCTAGGTTCCTAACAAGGTAATCTCTTGGAACAAGTTTATTGTCTTCTATTGAAAGTTTGGGCCATCGATCATTCATTCGATATTGTCGCTTACTGGACTATTCGATTCCGGTCCGGAGGCAATTAACTAAGTTTAGTGATATGGGTTCCATTTAACCTTTTGATTGCCGCGAATTTTACATCGAACCAAAATTACACCACGCAGATCTGGGAGGCTACGATAGAGGCAATGTATCAGTTCCATAGAAACCTATAACTGTCAAAAATGACAAGCAGAACCTAAGCTGAATCGCAATAAGAGATCATGGTGCTCCCCTGGTTCCATAAAAGCCCGTACCTACGTCGATAATTGACAACATTTCATATTTTTTAGTGCTAGTTTTTATTGTCTGTATTGAAAGAACTCAATATTAAAAGATACAGATTTTATTATTTCAAAAAAATTGCTATTTTAGTGCGAAAATCCCTTTTTATTACTACTTCGAGCAGAAAGAGCGTAAGTTACAAACGTCAAGAATCAGCTGAATGACGTCACAAGTGATGTTTCGTACACGTAAGAAAACGACGAAAAACGGTAATAAAAAGTGTCAAATGTCACTGCCAAACACAAGCGAAACACAAGATTTTTTGGTTATAGTGGCAGCTCTGAATCAGCTATGTGCTATGTGACATCACTTCCCCTTTAAACTATTTTTAAGATTTTTTACTAAAATATTGCGGAAATAAATTTAAATAATATATTATATTTTTGTGATCTACATGCGTATATATCTCGAAATAGTTTTTGATTTAGAGACATCGAAAATTTTAGACTGTAAATATGTGTCCCTGTCCAATTACTTAAAACATTTGTGATTTCGTGTACTTACGATAAAGGAAATGTACCTAATCACGTACCTTTTTGACCTTTATTGTACAATTGTACATTGAATCGCTATCCTTGACTGTACATGAATCGTTCTTAGAATATAGAACTGAATGGCGAGCAGGCATATTTATCTGACCCGTTCGATTTATGAATATCGGATTTTCGATAAACAGTGACTTCTGAGAAATAGGATTTCCGTAATCGCCGGTACAGGTAATTGAGATAGATTATTCTTCAATAGAATAAGGTAGGAACATCACGTAATTGATTGATAGCATTCTAAGAAAAGAGTGCCTTCCTTATTATGTGAAATTAATCTGTGAGATCCGTGGCATGAATTGACTTCTCTGCTACCTAATAGTCATAAGCAGAATTTCATTCTTCCAATTGATTGATATCTTCAATACAACTGCATCAATGTCTTGGAACATTGCATATAACTTACCTAAGTAGCCATCACATGCACATACAGTACAGATGGCGTTTTTTACGCGCTAGTGCGAGCGCGAGAAGTGGTTCATTTCTTGTTAGGTTGAAAGTCGAAACTTCGGAGGGCCATCTGTAGTGAAAAACGTCGCACGATACTTGTGCGAAAAGGAAATTCGTAACTTGTGTCGATTTAAAACTCTCCCTTCGGTCGTGTTTTAATTTATCGCCACATGTTTCCAACTTTATTTTTTTCGTACCTGTATCGTAATGTACTATCTTCGGGCACCTCTCCTACACGTAAAAAGGGGATTTTATTTACTGAAGCCGTATTGTATGGGATATGGCTGAACGGATCTTTTTAAAAAATATGGGTGGCTACACTGAGCATGTCCCGATATTCTCTTGGTCGATTTTTGATATTTTAAGTGCTGATATCTCTCGCAATATAGATGATAGGTAAGGTATCGAATTGAAACTTGCTAGGTATGGATATTCTGGCCAAAGTCTCTCTTTATCCGTCAGACATTTCACGAAAAATAATTTGGTATTAGATAACAAATTGCCAATTCAATACAGTTAGGTTATCGTAAAAACCTTACCCTCGTCCATATTATTCTAATGCATGTTACGTATTACCTCGTTATTTAATTTTAAACCGCTCAATTCCCCGCCGTACGCCGTATCGAAACTCGAAATTCCGGTGTCATACCTCCGCATATCAAATTTAATAAAGCATCACTCGGCCTCGCATGCAGCGATCCAATATCAGAGCTAATACGGCTATACAGTGAAAAGATTACAAGGAAGCTCAGACTCGAAAACACGAAGTATCAAACATCAGAGGCGCTCGACCCTTCGGCCTCTTGCCATTCGCTTTTGATCACTGCACTTCACCTTTTTAAGTTTAAATAAGACTCGCTGTTACGAGCTCTTAAGAGATTATGCGAGCGGTAAAATTAGTGTCGAGTCGACTTTTATTATATCAACGTAGTTCAGCGTATTATGCGCGCACGAAGAGTATTAATTGCATATGAGATATTTATGATGGTAAATATTCTAAGAACCAAGGCGTTCATGAAACGGAAAATTAATATAAAGTGAAGTTGGATAGTTTTTATAGGCAAGAAGACTCTTGATGCGGAAAGTGTCTTGATCAAAAACGTTTTACTTAATTTTTATCCAGTATTAACATAGCTAATGGGCATAGTGTAAGGGTCAACTCCAAAAAAAAAATACACATAGTTAAGGCTTTAATCATACAAGGATCGGACAAAACCCGTCATTTAGAAAAAATAACCCTGTTCCGTAGAGTAGATACTTCCTTATCTTATGATGTTAACGTATTTTATTTTATAAGATTTATTCATATTTTTTTAATAACACTATCACAAAGCAGATCCCATCTCCTTCTTACTTTTATGTACCCTGATTGTGAATTTGTGACAATCGATAAACGACTTAGAATTTTTGATATTGAATTTTGATCTATTGAGTGTATAATTACTTTCTTCGGTTACCGCGATAGGTATTCATGAAATAAAACGATTTAAACGAATTATATCGCTTATATTAATTAACGTTGTAACGACTTTTCGAACAATTATGGTGTGCACAAATATCTAAGAAATAGTTGAGATCTTCTATGTAGATACATTTTGTTCGTATTATACAAAAAAACTCCTGAATAAATAAATAAATATCTTAAATTAATAAAATATGTTAACATCATAAGATAAGGAAGTCTCTGCCATACGGAACAGGGTTATGTTTTCAAAATGATGGGCGTTTGTCCGATCCTTGTTAATCAACCACAAAAATCACGTACGCCGTACGCGTCAATAGTGTTACGAAAGTTAGTCATAAAAAAATATGTGGTAGGTATAACTCTGTCCAACAACCTGCGGCTGTAGTAAAAGGGGGCAAATTTAAAAGATACAGGTTCGTATTGTTGATCGCTCATAGGAAAAATTATATTCGTCGCCCTTTTTCAGCGCTAAAAGCTGTTAAGCATAATTCAACTTCGTTTTTTTCATTAAAGACCTTTAATTATGAATTTGCAAACAGCCCGTAATGTAAGGCCTTGCAAAACTGACTCGTGAAATAATTGAAAAGTATCTGTCAAAATTACTAGGTACCTATCTAGGTATCAAATATTGAGACTGCTGTGTTATAATAGAATAGACTCCCCAATATTCTTGCTAAGGGTAGAATCTTGTACCAATTTGTGTCTGTGTAAGCGGGAGAGTTACTCCGTAGTTTCCTCTCCAAACTAATTGACAGCAGGAAATGCGTTGTCTAACGCGTTAATGGTTGCTTTCGGTGCATTTCATACAATACATTTTCGGGCGTTTTTCAGGGTCCCGGGTTCAGGCCTGCTACCGCAAACACCGAAGTTCGTAAATTTCGGAGATTTATCCCTGTCAGTCCAAAGAAAGCGTCATTAGAGTGATAGAGAAAAATCCCCGAAATTTGCGAACTTCGATGTTCTCGGTAGCAGGCCAGGACGTTACGACTGTACGTTCGACTTTGTTTTCCGTTGTGACTGTTAGTATACGTTTTCGACTGTTTATCTTTCGATATGCGGATATATTCGGATGCTGAAAATAGTATAAATCCCCAGGACTTAGTCAGCTTACACAAAGATGGCCGTGTGGAGACTGCAGTAAGAATGCATTTGTCACCATCCCAACTCATCCTGCGGGTGTCGTAAGAGGCGACTAAGGGATTGAGGTGTCACTGACCATTATTTTATAAAATATTGATGATGAGCAGCAGCGCCACCATAGTGGACACATTACTGCGATCGCCAATCCGCTTGCCCGGCGATTATGGGCATTTTAATTCTACGTTCTAATAGTATCATAGACTGATGATAATGATGACACGAAGATAAGTAATTTAATATTGATTGCTATTGTTTATTACAAAATTAATAGAAAATAATAGTAAACAGCTTGCAACAGTAATTACAAGTGAGCCAGCGGCAATGATATCCTCATCGCGGTGCACGTGAGACAATTGCATCGGCGCGGCTGCCTCTAATGATCGCCGGAATTCAGGCGCGCCAGATCGGGGCCCTTTATACGATAAGACTATTTTGTGCGCCAGTAGAAAACGAAATTGTACATTATGAATGTTATGATCAAGTGTGCTAAGTTGATCATTACACTCTAGGCGTTATTGTGCGCGCTGCAGATGTAGTGCAAAATCCTTTCTATTCGGCTTTTCACAGAAACATCCGAATTCATATTGCTGTCACAATGAACTTCAGTATCTATTGCACTGAAGCTAATTGAGACAGGGCGATTAATTCGATGTTCTATCCCCCACTCTACGAAATCACCGAATCACGTTTCGCGTCGTTACGCGAATCGAATTTCGTAGAGTAGGGGTATAGAACAGCGAATGCTCTTTTGGTCTGCATTCGAGCCCTTTTCTATTGTTGATGACGCAAACAAAAGGTCGTAAGATAATAGTCGGTCAAATATTTCCCGAACTTTATCAACATTGCTCATCTCACCGGACTCGTCCCGCTGAGCCACGAAGCGTTCGCCGATTCCATTCGACTCTGAAAAGGGCGCCTCGTTCCCCGTGAAATGGCCACGCAGGACGGAAAACTAATTGCCGCTATCTCCACAAAGCCCGACGCACCGCGCCGAGTGATTTTAATTTATGTGCCTACCTAATTATGGGAGGTGTATTCATCATCATCATCATCATCAGCCTATATTAGTCCACTGGTGGACGTAGGCCTCTCCTATTAACTTTGCGTATAGACGCATTAGGAGGTAAATGCCCATAATCGCCACGCTGGGCAAGCGGATTGGCGATCGCAGTAATGTGTCCACTATGATGACGCTGCTGCCCATCATCAATCTTGTAGAATGGTCAGTGACACTTCGATCCCTTAGTCGACTCTTACGACACCCGCAGGAGGAGTTGGGGTGGTGACAAATGTATTCTTACTGCCGTCACCACACGGCAGGTGTATTCTGAATGATGAAATGTATTCGAAATCGAATATTAATTTGGTCACTGGGTCGCAGTAACACACTAGAGGCATATGATCTTTTACCTATACACATATGTACCTAGAGGATTGGTAGATGTAATCCTAATCTATCAGTGAGTTCCTCTTTTGGTCTGCATGCACCTTTAGCATTCGAGCCCTTTACTATTGTTAATGACGCAAAACAAAATGTCGTAAGTGGGTGAAACAACGTTTTTCTGTCTGTTATTACCATGGTTACGGTCGCCTGAGTCACGCCGGTTTTATGCATTATTATGAATATGATACTTAAACTATGCAAACATACATTTTTCTGGTGTTAATAAACCCTTTCCTGGTTTGATGGCCATCTACAAACATGGACAATATGCATGTTTGCATAAATTAAGTAGCATAATTTTGCATAAAACCAGCGTGACTCAGGTGACCGTAATCTCGGCAATAATATACAGAAAAAAGTTGACTCACCCAAGTAAGATAATAGTCGGTCAAATATTTCCCGAACTTTATCAACATTGCTCATCGCACCGGACTCGTCCCGCTGAGCCACGAAGCGTTCGCCGATTCCATTCGACTCTGAAAATGGCGCCTCGTTCCCCGTGAAATGGCCACGCAGGACGGAAAACTAATTGCCGCTATCTCCACAAAGCCCGACGCACCGCGCCGAGTGATTTTAATTTATGTGCCTACCTAATTATGGGAGGTGTATTCTGAATGATGAAATGTATTCGCAATCGAATATTTGGTCACTGGGTCGCAGTAACACTCGTGAACATCTAGAGGCATATGATCTTTTACCTATACACATAGGTACCTAGAGGATTGGCAGATGTAATGAAAAGTCACCTGGGGTGCGATTTTTGAATTTCACCAGTGACTAATTCGTACCGAAAACAAGTAATTTCCCTCGAGTTCGTATTTATGAAATGTCATCGGTGACCAGAATTGTCATACCTATGATATCGCTTTACTAGTGCCCCCACCCACTCGATTTGAAATCACCGTGAGACTGTTTTTGACATTTGACTTAGTGACATATGCCATCTTTCAAAACTTTCTTTTGGTCTGCATGCACCTTTAGCATTCGAGCCCTTCTCTATTGTTAATGACACAAAACAAAAGGTCGTAAGATAGATAATAGTCGGTCAAATATTTCCCGAACTTTATCAACATTGCTCATCGCACCGGACTCGTCCCGCTGAGCCACGAAGCGTTCGCCGATTCCATTCGACTCTGAAAATGGCGCCTCGTTCCCCGTGAAATGGCCACGCAGGACGGAAAACTAATTGCCGCTATCTCCACAAAGCCCGACGCACCGCGCCGAGTGATTTTAATTTATGTGCCTACCTAATTATGGGAGGTGTATTCTGAATGATGAAATGTATTCGCAATCGAATATTTGGTCACTGGGTCGGAGCCACACACCTGAACAACTTGCATATGATCTTTTATAGTCCATTTCAAATACGAAGGCCCGATGCCACTCGAAACTTTTGTCATTTAATAGGTCCACTACAAATTGGCACGTGTCGTACACCGCTGTATCCAAAAAATATCACACCACAAAAAGGCCAGGTATCTTTTGTAATCACTGATCCTATTGTTGACGCCTAATGCCTTTGTCAAGTGGAGTCGGGCCTTCGTATTTGAAATGGACTTTATCTATACGCATAGGTACCTAGAGGATTGGCAGATGTAATGAAAAGTCGCCTGAACCTTTCCCTAAATTATTTTCGTACCATCGTCAACTTGACTCCATGAGCATAAAATAATAAGGTAAAAACCTTCTTACCTCCTTCTTTAGTGTCCACTCAACTACCGAGTTGTGTGGCGAAGGCGAATTATCTGCCGCATCATCATCATCAGCAACATAATAGCCGAAAGACGTCCACTGCTGAACATAGGCTTCCCCTAAATATTGCCACAATGACCGGTCCTGCGCCACCTGCATCCAGCGGACTCCTGCGACATTCACTAGGTGATCAGTCCACCTTGTGGGGGGCCTATCCACGCTGCGCCTTCCGTTACGTGGCCGCCACTTGAGAATCTGACGCATAGTCGACGATAATTAATCGCTTTGAAAAGCATTAGGTACGTGATCAAACTTTTGAGGGTATATATTATATGATATATAAGTATGATACTGAACTAAGCATTCTTCTTTATACCAGTATTACCGCTTCTGTAACGAACCTCTTAAAACGAGACGGCAATGTAAAGAGGTACGTATAGAACCACGGTTGGTATGCCACCAAATGTTCTAAGCTTAAGGGTGCCGCTCCGCTCCACAGACGCGGAGCGTAGCAGAGCTGTGCAAAATTGACCAATTACATTCTTCAAATTCAAAATTCGATACACTGTGATGCGGTCTCATTGGCCGAGCTCCCACAGCTCCGCGTCAGTGGAACCGCACCCTAATACTATTTGTAACTAATACCAAGTTTGGTATCCGCAGCGCCAAAGGCGTATTTCCACCGCCAGGTAACTTGAACAGTTATTTTTTATTATTTTTTCAGATAACGTCCAACGCAAAATGTTTATTTTAAAACATATTTTCAAACACCAAAAATGTTATAGACAATCTAGTTTTACGTTATTGCATAAAATGCTTTAACCTAAAATGATAAGCTTCATAGTAGCATAAAACGAAAAGAAATAAGGACACGATAAACTTTAGTTGTATTTAAAACTTTCGTTCCTGGAGGTGTTTGTTTGACAGTTCGTTTTTAACTTGAACCGTATACCTAAATAGTGGTCTCAGAGGGGCTTATCTGAAGGTAAAGTGTCTTCTTGGGCCAGAAATGACTTTGGACGGTGTTGTATTGTAACAGCCTCAGTAGTTTTTAAAGTTATGATAATAGAGAACTATTATTATGAGATAAAACTATGAAAACGGATAAACTCGCGTATATTAACAAATTTTAACTCCATTCCGACGTTTCGAACACTTTACAGGATTCGTGGTCTGCGGATGACTGACAATGGAGGAAATTTGATAAATCTTCCTCCATCTACATAAGAAAGATAACATACGCGAGTTTATCCGTTTTCATAGTTTTATTTCACGTGTAATCCTCGCGGTAACCGAAGAAAATATTATTATTATGGGGTTAACATACTAATATAAATACATTTCTTATTCATATCTAACTTATAAACATTAGTATAAGTAATACATTTTTTTTATTTTTCTTATATAGCCTGCTATTGCGTGTCCCACTGCTGGGGGAAATCTGTACGCTTGCTGTATGTTGTGTACCCTTATACACTCCACAATTTGGCAAAAAATAAAAAGTACCAATCTTCTGCAAAATTTAATCAATTTAAGATCATTTAATGACCTTATTGAGGATTATTTCTTTAACTATCTTCTAAATTGATACTAAGAATAATAATTCAGTAAACGAAACAAGAAAATATATCAAAGTTTTTGTTATTTAAAAAGACAAAATACGCGGAAACATAAAAGTGCTGCGCCAAGGGAAATCAGCGGCAGTAATTACTACACGGTTTTTTCTGTCGCCTCGTCTTGATGACGCTGCTGGGGCCCTACCGCGAACATCGAACGAAACAAGCTCGTCCGAAACTAAAATCGAACGAAAGAGAATTGAAAACGTTACCATGAAATTACTTCGATTCTACTTCTTTCGGACGAATCTATGACGTGAATGAAAATAATGAACGTTCCGTTAACTACCGTTAAGTCGACATCACACTTTCATCACACGCTGCGATCAAAAACCGGTAAAGTAGTAATTAACATAAAATAGGTTAAAGAAATTGTTAAAAATTAAAATTATGAACGGATAATATGATGCGATACTAAATACTACTCCTTTAACTCATTTTCACGCTTAATTAGATTTTTTTCGTTCCTTGTTAAAATAAGCATCAAATGAACGCAAGTGTCAAAGTTGTCAAAAGTACAAAACCAGTCGCCAGTCACCATTAAAGATTAAAGTTTTAAAATATAAAATAGGATTTCGGCTTATAAACGTAAGAAAAGCTCTATAATTATCTTGTATAACAATTAATTAAACCTTAAGTATAAAAACTGAGGCACTAAGTACTTAATTTCGTATTAAAATGAGATTTTTTATTTTAAATTCGCTCACTTTGATAACATATAATTTCCGTCTTTATTTATTTTTTACAGCGTGCCACCAGTTAACCATCACCTGTGATTATTTAACAAAGCACCCAGATTTGGGGAAAGGCAACCTCAGGCATATTGAGATTATTGAGGGTCGCACAGAGTCCAAACGGCGATGGGACTGAGACCACTCACTTATGACCTTTCACTGAGACCTTCAATGGGCCTCAATTGGGCAGTAAAAATGCCACACAATGGCAAAAGGTAAAAAATACTATTTTCCATAACTTAAGATTTTATTTCTTGAAAATTATTTATATTGCAGTAAACATTTTTCTCTCATTTACTTCTTGGTTAGTTTCGTTTTGAATTTGTGTTTGTAGCTTGGCTTCTCTTTAAATAGGTGTGGGCGGATAAAAAATATACTGCCAAAGGCAGAGCGGCTGAGCTTAACCGTGTGGCCACTGGGACTGGTGGTTGTCCTCTAAACTCAACGAAATAGATCGCCAGGTGTTGGCAATTATGGGAGAAGGTTTTGGCGGTCGCCAGACCCAGGCCTTCATTAATCCGTTTCAGGTATTGCATTTCATTCAGTTTTTATTTTTGGGAAATTTCTAGTTATTAGCATTATGCTAATCATCGCACCTGCAAAGTTCTCTATGTAAGATTTATGTCTTAGAAGTAGTAAAGTAACTACAACTCACAAGAGCTATTAATTCTTTTGCCGTTTGTTTGTTAATACTATTGCTATAAGAGACCTGTCAATGTCATCAGTCATAGAAATATTTAATTTATTTTTTGAATACACTTAAAAGCCTCCGATTACAAAATTAAATTGACTCCTTGCTTCACAATTTAAAACTTACCTGCAGCCACAATACTCTCATCAATCAAAATATTTTGAAAATGTCTTCTAGCTTATTAAATCTTAGTTTTCATATGTCTTTAAAATAAATCCCATAAAAAATATAAAAAAAAATCGCGTAATACACATTTTTCTAGTTATTTTGAAGCTTATTACAATCGGAGATGTTACATTCATAGTTGTAGACGCCTATATAGGTACATATACCTAGGACAAACTAACAATTACTTACTCAGGTGCATGAGGCTGTACAACAGCAGCAGCAGCTCTATGAAGAGGAAGTGGTGCTGGATATGGACCACCTCTATGCTGCTCCACTACAACAGCAGGTGGTGCATGGCGAAGGAGCCGAGGCCAGAGAAGAAAAGCAACTGCGACCATCCAGTAAGATATGACTCATTTCTCCATACCCAATCATACTATCAATGAGCTAAGTCCCTGATTACGGTCTGATTACTCTTCCAATAAATAAAGCACATAAATCAGTATAATGTACTTTTATCCAGATGCCTTAAAAAACTGATGATCACTTGGTTCTAAGTTCTGAACAAACCTGTTATTGTCATCGTAGTAGTTAGAGAGGTCCTATATTCCTAGAAATTTTATTCCAATGTTTAATATTATATTGTATTAAATTTTATTTTTTGCTCGCAAGTGTGTTAAGAATATCATAATATGCATCATGGCCTGAAGTGGATTACACACTTCTTGATGTAACTAATGATTATACGTATTTTCTTTTCAGGCAGTAGAAGAACGGAAAGGCGTCGATCAAGACTGCGCATAATTTAAAATATTTCATAATCATTGTAATCAAGCACTTTCAGAACACAAGTTTGGTCTTATCACCAACTTAAAACCTTAAGTTCACAAACATGTATAGTTAAAATTATTGATATTTATTAGTATTAATATAAAAATAAATTTACGTGTTTCACGATATGTGTCAAAGACAGCAAATTCCATTGAAACTGGCTTACTATTTGTTTATTGTCGATTATTGGAAAAAAATATGGAAGAAGATAAAAAAATACATTTTTAAAATATA
>JALPQI010014888.1:0-42324 GCA_025490895.1 Thaumatotibia leucotreta | reverse complement strand
AGCGCAACATCAATGATCAACAGTCAAAATAGACCGCATTTGTGAACATAGTGTAAATATTGAGGAAAATGTTGAAAAAAACGTAAGTCCACATCACGTTCATATTATTTTATCAGTAATATCATATTAATGTCGATAGCTTTCTAAATACACGATGAGCAGTTGTATACCCAATTTCACTTTCTTTCTAATAATCTCATAAACTTACCGTTACGTAGACGTTACGAATAACATAAACATGCCATTCCGCTTCAGCAAAAACTGGCTAAGTCCTTTTAACTCTTAGCACATTATTACTCTAAACCTTACAATTAAATAGTGCTGATATTGAAACATTGAATGTATTTTACAATGTTAGCAACTTTTATGGAAGCTGAGTGCCGACTTTATGATCACGTTAAATAGTAATAATAGTTATTTATGTGGCTGGCGCATAATAAGAGGCATTAAACATGAGTGTGGTTTTATGAAACGAGCCGTAGGCGAGTTTCATAATAAGATCACACGAGTGTTTAATGCCTAATTATGTACAGTCACATACATAACTTTATCTACATCCATATCATTAGTTTAGAATGACAATTTACCTTAATTTTCATTGATATCCACTAAGTAATTACCTCTAAATACAAAAATTCAAATCAGTTCAAATCACTCAATTTGAGTAAGGATATCCTACAATAAATATTTATTGAAAAAAAAACAACAAAAAGAAGTTGACTTCATAATGTTAAAATTAATATCATGACGACGATACTTTAATGTCAACATTATGATGCACTGTACTCTGCCTGTACTTTAATGTTAACATTATGATACAGCCACAGACACCGGTCTCTTAATATAGGTCTATACATTACCGCTTCTGAAACATAACAGGGAAATTATGATATTCCTGTAGATAAAATAGTATAATGAATTTGTTGCCACTTGAAATTTAAAGCTGGGTTTATTATTATAATATACCTAAATAAAGTTTTACGTTGCTAATTCTCAACAGAGATATTTTATTTATTCTTTTCCTGCTTTTGAGTATCTACGGCGGTCATCGAAACTCATCAATTTCGACTCAACTTATCTCTAAATCCTTAAATAAATAATTCGATATTTGATTGAATTGATTGCTTTTTTTAAATGCTTCTCGATATCTCCAAGAATCGTGAATCGATTTTCAAAATTATTTTTTTATCGAGCGGGTAGGTACAACCCTGAGATAGTCCCGTTAGCCCCAAGTCGAAGTCTGGGAATGGGATCTTGGAGAAGTTGGTTTATAAATGTATACAGGGTGGAAGGGGACGACGTTCCTGCCCGCTACCGACCGAGTCTACCAACCATTACGATGAACTTTCAGTAGTACCAACATTGAAATATCGTTAAAAAAAAAATAACCCCTCATACAAAGTGAGTGATTACCTGATTAGTCAGAGTTCAATAGTACGCTTTCGATGTTGGTCGCATACTGAAAGTTCATCGTACAGGTTGGTAGACTCGGTCAGTAGCGGGTATATGGGTACCCTGTATATGGGTCAAGCGCGGATCCAGAACTTCGTAGAGGGGAGGGGGGCACTGCCCTATGATATGATAGTATTTTATACTTAAAACAGCACCTAGGCATACATAAGTCCAGCCCCCCCCCCCCCTTGATCCGCGCCTGATATGGGTTATTTTAGACAATTTATTTTTTCAAAATTATTTTTTTATCGAGCGTTTAGGTACAACCCTAGCTCCAAGGTAGACCTAGGGTAGCCCTAAGTCGAAGTCTGGCAATGGGATCTTGGAGGATTTGGTTTATAAATTTATGTTTGGTGATTATTAATTAGACAATTTATTTTTCAGTGCAATGCTGACTCAGAGGACATGCTGTTGTATACCCGTCGAAACAGCAACTCTAATTTTTGGCGTTATTAGTGCTGTAAGTACTCGGCTACCACGATCAAATAATGCTGTTCGGTTTAGGACCTAATCTGAATCGCGATGTAAGGTCAAGCGGGGCAAATACAACTATGAGGTAAATTCAACTAATGGACTTTTAATCTGTTTTTAAGAAGCAACACAATACAATAGTAGGTGAGTATCATCATTTTACAAATTAAGAGTAGGTAATTTCAATTAGTCGGATTTACCTCATAGTTGCATTTGCCCCGCTTGACCTTATCAGTTCCATGTTTCATAGAATAAAGGCGGAAACACACTTCTAAAGGTGCGTTCAAACTAAAAGAGCATTCGCTGTTCTAACCTCCCACTCTACGAAATTCGATCGGTACACAAAACGTGATTGGTTGATTTCGTAGAACGGGCGCTAGAACAGCGAATGCTCTTTTGGTTTAAACGCACCTTAAAACGCGACGCGACCTAACGAAACGCGACGCGTGTTGAGTCGCTTGATACGACTCAACACGTGTATAATTTTCTATTACCAAGAGCACACTATGAACATGGGCATAAAGTGGCGTCGGATGTTGTTCATAGTGTACAACACAACACGCGTCGCGTTTCGTCGGGTCGCGTCGCGTTTTAGTAATGTGTTTCCGCCTTAATTTTCAAAATCCTGACAAGCAGAACCTAATCTCATTAGGAGATCATGACAACCACCCTGATTTCTTATTAATTTTAATTGCTAAGTAATAATAATTTAAGTTCTGGAGAGTGAAGAACGAAGATCTACAGTGACCATTGAAAATCAGTCGTCGGGAATTTGTCTCTTTCGCTCCAGTAATACCTTCATATGAGGGAAGAAGTCAGAAACTTGAAAATTACGGTCTTCGATTTTTACACCATAGACCCCGCTCGGAACTCAGAACATAAAACCAGTACCTACCTTAAAATAAGACCACACGGCGACAGAATTGGCTAGCCTCAAACTGTGTAACCAATACCTATTGCATCTCATTTATCCTTGAAATGAAGAGAGAGATGCAACGAGGACATCGAACGTGATAAAGTTGGTTACATCCTAAGGGTCAACGACCTCATCATTCAGATTGGTTAATATGATCCGTCCTACGGGAAACCAACGTTTTGCGTCCCTGTCACACTTACTCAAGGATCTGCAAGAGTAATAAAGAGGCAACGTCGATCAAAGTTTGCAGTAGGTCTTCTGTCTGCTGGGGCTCACATAAAGTAACTAGCTTTAAATTGTTTCGATTGCGGGCAAATAATGTAACCCATACACATCTGCTATTCTGCTCTAAAACTAGGTCAGTCCTGATATTTGCCAGTTCAAATCATTATTTGAAATACCTACCATACTTGGTAGGCTGACGGCGCGAATATAATCTGTAATACTGTTATAAAATATAATATTATTATTATGAGTTCCAAACAGGAGCCACGCTCACTTGAAAGAGACAGCTTTATGGCTACCATACATGAAAGAGAGGGATGCACCGTTCATTAGGATTGAACTTTTCGGAGAAATTACGAAAAATACGACTTTCAATAAACATCCGTAGCTATTACAAATGGGCGTATTTCCACTTTGTCAATACAGATTATTTATCTTACGAAAATAGAAAAATAATATTTGTTAACAGAGTTGATAAACCCCTTTGAAAACACACTCCTCAAATACATATCTAAAATTTTCAGCAATATAAGGCAATTTTAAAAATGTTCTCCAACGTATAATATTCGCCAATTTGGTTCCTTTGCCATATATCACAAAGGAGCGCACATAGGAGTATATGCATTAAAAAACCGCTTAAAAGTCGAAATAACTAAATCAGTCAAATTCACCGCCTATCGTGTTTTTTACATTCCTGACTAACCGGTCCACCTGATAAAAGGCTTAAAATCTCTTACCCCTCACGAATCCCTGAGCAAGATCGGTCGGAACCTAGTTATTGCTACAAGTGTACGATTTTGTTCTCGGCGATTTCATCTTTGCAAAGTTTACTTTTTGTCGTGGTATTTTTATATGGCCGCGGATTGAAAAACAGCTTTTGAACCTGGAAGAAGAAGGTATGTACTTTATTATTCTGCAATAGTTTTTGAATATCGGTTATAAATAATATATTTAAAACCTGGGTAATTTGTGTAGTTAAATTTCGATATTTTTACTATGAAAATTTAAGACAGTCGTATTTTTGTTTATGTGTCGGGACTTGGCAACTTAGTTTTTTTAGATCGAAATAATGTTAAGGTCTATGTACATCGATTGTATAAGATAAACTGTCCGCTTACGTCCGCCATTTAGATTTTCAGTAGGTTAAAGTTACAGCGTCACAAACACAAATTTTTTGAATGTCATACTTTGTTGGTTTTTGTTACAGATTCTTTGGAAATGTTTCAAGAATTTGGTAAACGAACATTATTCAGCATAATGCAAGCATGTAAGGGAAATAAAACAGGAACATTTTTTATCTTTTTTCCAAGAAAGACTGATTCGAATTACTCATTATCGTGAGAGAACCCAGCGATCCCAGGCTACGCGATGGAAAAGTGTAACATAAAAACGACCTGCGAAGGCCGAAGGCCGAGGTTCGCACAGGGCCCAAGGCCTGGAATGTTCCCCGCCGCGCGCTCGCCTGCTAGGCCGAAAACCGTGCTGCGGGAGATTCCAATTCCCGGCGATACCTACAAACATATCAAACCCCCATGCAATTCCCTGCACAAATGTTAAGGCACAACTTTGACAACTCAGACAAAAATATATTTCCTGGCCTCCCCCCCACGAGAAGAGGCCGCACTGCGCGATTTTTTAGGGTTCCGAAGTAAACTAGGAACCCTTATAGTTTCGCCATGTCTGTAGCATAGCGCAATGGCCGTTAATACTAGAAATTAGCAATTTGGCACAGATATACATATTAATCACATACAATTTTTTCTTATAATTTGTCGTAAAGTGGGGATGATTTTTTTATTTTGTTGAAATCCTATAGTGTGGGGTATCGTTGAATAGGTCTTTCAAAAACAATAAGGGACCCAGAAGAAAGTTGTTTTATGAAATAAATATTTTCGGAGATAACCGCTTCAGAATAAAAAAAATTGGTCTCCCTCCCTCTCAAACTTTTGATCCGTGGGTCCAAAAATGTGAAAAACTATCACGAACCGTGGGCTCATAGAATACTTTAAAATAAACCTATTTCGAACATAATCGGCCCATCCGTTTTTGACTTAACTACGGAACCCTACATTGAGCATGGCCCGATATGCTCTTGGCCGGTTTGAAATATATAATTACAATCAGATTCTTTGTTTTATTCCTTAAAATCCTCAAAAAACCAATGAAATATTTTTAAACGGTTTTATGATTGAAATACTCCTATGTGGAGCGTTCAAGCCGAAAGAGCATTCGCTGTTCTATCCCCCGTTCTACGAAATCAACCAATCACGTTTTGTGTAACGATCGAATGTCGTAGAGTGGGGGGTTAGAATAGCGAATGCTCTTTTGGTTTGCACCTTAAAGCCGTGAATAAACGTTTTCCAGGTAATATCAGCCATCGGTGTTCTAGGCTTCGGCCTGTCCCGTTTCTGGTACCCAGCCATGGTTGATGACGAAGACTTCCTCAGGTGGAACCGAGACCCTGACTCCATGCGTGCTGACGCCCGAGATGAAAAACTGCAGTTTAAGATGTTACTGTACACGGTTGGAGTGCTGATGCTGCTGTTGTTCTTCTTCTGTAGTATCATTTCGTTTATCTTCTCCGTGTTTTTGTGTTATGGAACGCATAAGGTAAGTTTGAATGACTTACGTGTAATGGAATGTGTAACAAAAACAGTGATCTCTTTTCCTCCTGCCTACATGTGTCCTACCCAAAAGACATAAGCCTCAATCCATCCTCAATCAATTTTCAAACTGTATGCCAATCAGGCAAATTTTGACACGACGTTAAGAACTCATTCGTTTGGCGATACTATTATTTATGTCATTAACATGTACACATCATGAGCCTATCTCAGTCCACTGCTGGATGTAGGCCTCTCCTGCTATGTGTATAGACGCGTTAGGAGGTAAATGGATCAAAACAATTTTCGTTGTCTGGTTTCATACCACTCTGTCACGCTTTTAGTTGCTGTTTCGACGTCACAATCGTCACGCTGGACATGCTGATTGACAATCACAGTGTGTCCACTATGATGAATTGATGACGCTGCTGTCCATCATTAATATTTTATCAAAGAATGGTCAGTAACACTTCAATCCCTTAGTCGGCTCTTATACGGCACCCGCGGGAATATTTGGGGTGCTGACAAATGTATTCTTACTGCCGTCACCACACGACCCATATCATATTTTAATTCTGAAAAAGTATTAAGTTTTTTCGCGCATATATTTCTCTATTTCTATCGAGTGTCCTTTGTATGCTTTTTGGCGTTTTTAGTGCTGTAAAGTCCTGTGGCTTATGATGGTACCGCGTGTAATCATTTGTCAGCATTGCCGTCACGTTCTAACAAGTATGCAAGTGCGAAAGTGACGCGCAGCGCGATAAATTGATAAATCGGGACCATCATAAGCCTCCTGGGTGCTTAGCCAAGTTGCCAATCGCTAGCGCTTAAACGTCAATCGTAAGCGAAAGGCAGCTAACTGTCTTTATCGCACTAATATACAAGAGTGACAGAGAGGGAAAACTACGATACGCTACCAAGCGCTAGCGATTGGCAACTTTTCTAAGCATCCTGGGCGGCTACTACCATCTACTAATGTGAGTCTAAATCGCGATGCGGCGGCTGCTAATAGTAAGCACAATGTATTTGTCTTGCAGAAACGCGCCGGGTTCGTGAAGGCTTATTTCATCTACGGTGTAGTACTGGTAGTTTTGCTGCTGGCAGCATCCGTCGCCTTCCCTACCTACATGGGTGGCTTCGTGTATGGTCCCATCGTATTGATCATTTGCGGTAAGTTCGGGTGTTATTTGGGTCAATCACGTTTTTCTGTTGTTTTTCTGTCACAACACACAGGGGACAAAAGTGTGCTAGAAAAAAGTATGCTGCATGCACTCCTAACATGATAGTGTGTGACCCACCTTGGAAAGGCCACGTAACTGTGAAAAAATCAATGTTTCGTAAATTTTAATGCCATTAAACGGTGTTTTTAAGGACCTAGGAGAACGCAACCATGGCAATGAGTGACATAAAAAGCGGGATTAACTTATGTTAGTTATTACTAGCGTATGGACAGTTGAAAGCGTTTTTCTTATAGGCTTCAATAGAACTTACTAGTTTTTATAATTGTATGAGACCCAATTTTCGCATATGGTACACTATGTCAGTTGGGACACTTGGGACACCTATTTAGAATTTATCTAATAAGTTTAAAAAAAAACTTTGTTTCGATAAATCAAACAATAAATAAATATCTTGGGATATCTTACATAAATCGCACGGTACAATTAAGGCTTGTGATGTGGGTACCAAGCGACAAGCGACGATACTTATATAATTAAAATAGATAGATACTTAAATACATAGACAACCACGACCAAGGAAAAAATATTTGGATAAATAAATACACAAATAATACCGTTCTGGAACCTCCAACTTCGTAAACTCACTATTAACTAGGCTACGGAGGCTGACAAATTATATTCATAGTAAAAATTATCTTTCAGGTTTTCAATCGTTGGCTCTAATGATGGTCCACCGCACACATGAACACATCCTGGCTGAAAAGACTCGAAAATCCGCTGAACTACTCGGCCCTGCATATATTAAATTTTAAACTTTAGACTAAGAACAAATAAAACATGGAAGTCGTCACACAACGAAATGCGTTCCAAAAACGGTCCCGAAACTTCGTTGGCTAATGTCACCGTTCAGTATGTGTATTTCGCTCAAGACATTTTATTATTTACTTATCCTCGTCCTACATTATGCCAAAATTTTCCAAATCTAATTGGAAATTTGTCTACTTGACTAGAGTTTAAAAATTGATGGCCAGATGTCGTGAAGGCTGACATGAGTGTGAATGGGCTTATGGAAGATGCCCAGGATCGCGCAAAGTGGAGGAAATGTAGCAGGAAAGCGGACCCTGGCAAAAGCCGGGATGACGCTAGGTAGAAGGAGAACAGTTTAAAAATTATGTCCTTTGGGTTAGGACACATGAAGGCAGGAAGTTAAATAGATTTAAAAATAGTTGTGATTGGTCTATCAATGTTTTTTGGGTTAAAAATCTATTTTAATTTGGATGTAGTTACACATTAACGTTCCAACCCACATGACTTTGACATAAAAATCGATGACTTTTGTAGTTGACAGAAAGTTTAGATTTTAATGACAAACTCATGTGGGTTGGAACGTTATTGTGTAACTACGTCCATTTGGCTTAGATGTTGCGCGGACATAATTGTTTGGCGTAAATGTTGCGCGGACATAATAATTGTGTTGGAATGAGTGTTATAAAAATGTGCTGTGTCCTGCAAGTCCTGCAACCTAGGGGGAGTAGGGGGAACCTAATGGGAGATTTTTTGAGCTCACCATAGAAGCTACTCAATTATGTTGATGGCAGCAGTGTTTTTTAAAATGTTTAAAGTCCATGTGATGTTCCTCATAGAGTCAGTGAGTGAGACATATATTTTCGCAGTGTGATGTCGATATAATAAAATAATTGTGTAATTTAATATTTTGAAATAATTGATCTTTCCTGAAGTAAAGATTTTTCATTTATTGCTTTAGGGTTTTAGTGATTGTAGCCATTTCATAAGAGAATTATTAGGAGAGTATTGTGTTCTATAAATTTTTGATATGTTTGTGAATTTACATTGTAAAAAATATCATATTTAAATTATTTGTATATTGTTTTGTAATTAAATTAAATAAAACCACCTTTTAATGCAGTGATTTTATTGCTTCAAAGGAGGTACACTAAACTAATTGAACTTTAAGGCAATCTAGAACCATGTCAAAATGACCAGTAGTACAGTCAAGTGCAAAAATAAGTATCGAAAGAATCCGCTCATAAATATGTTACGACGTTCTTATTATACACAGAATTAGAGTGCTCTGGGACATATTTTTGAACATTTTTGTGTGCACCTTATTTTGTCTTTGACTGTACCTAAGAACTTTCTTTCAGTATGATTGATGACGTTACTTTGATAAAACGAAAATTAAACAAATCTGGCTGACATTCAAGCATCTTTGCCATACTTCGTAAAACACTTACCTATATTATGTTTACGTTAATACTAATAAAGTTCAATAATTTTAAATAAAAATACATGTGAACTACAAAGGTCTTAAGGTGGTTATAAGACCAATATTGTACTCTAAATAATAAAATAATGCTAATTTTTATACCAATCGTAAGTAGAATCTTTAAAATATGTAAACGTAAAAAATGCATTCTTCCATAATCACGCACTTTTGGAACACAATCTTGGGTTTTATTACGAACTTAAAATCCTTAAACTTACAATTTTTGGTAAAATTATTGATATTTACCTATTAGTACCTATTAACGTAAAAATCTATCTGCGAACTTATTTCACGATATACAGGGCGTAATCGATAAGTGTTTACAGGCCATAATTCCGTAAATATGAGAGATATCAGAAAACTTGTAACTAATATCGAAAGTACGTTACCCAATGAGTAAAATTACACTCATAACTATTTCTAAACAGATAAAGTTATATTAAAAATACTAAGTTAAAACTCTCCCATACATTTAGTACCTATGACGACTTACAGCCTTAAAGAATGTCGGGTGTCGTAAGAGATAAAACTGTTAAGAGATTCGTTATTTGTGCGAATACGTTGCAATAAAATAATATAAGACAAATCATGAATCATCATTTGATAACGGTGAAATGCCTCGGTCGTATTAAACTAGTCTTTGAATGAACGGTTACCTACTAAATGTATGGAAGGGTTTGAAGTTAATATTTGGGATATTTCTGATTTTATTTCAAAAGAGTTATTAGTGTAATTTACCTAGTTGGGTAACGTACTTTCGATATCAGTTAAAAGTTTTCTGATAGGTATCTCTCATATTTAGGGAATTATAGCCTGTAAACATTACACCCTGTATATCAAAAACGTCAAATCCTATGGAAAGTCAGACTTATTTGTTTAGGTGCTACTGACGATTAGTATAGGTTTGTTTACTTTTTTTGTTTTATACAGGCGCGCAGAATAAAGTCCCACTATTGATTGTTCCAAAGCAACATGATCTAATCCCGAATAGAATCGGGCAGAATCGGGACAATTCGACTACCTGGCGCCACCACGTCTAGTCCAAGTGTACAGACAAAGCCTACAAAGGAGAACAGATTTCATCTTCGTCATAGTAGGACAGTTAGGGCATAAATATGTATAGACTTCTCTGCCGTATGCTATTGATAATAAGGTGCAAAAATGTATACATATTTATGTCTTTGACTGGATATCGAATAGTGTATACGTTAATAGAAGGGAATAGAGCTGAGATTTCAATGCGTATTTTGTTATAGTGGCGCCACCATAGGTATTTGGTGGGTAAGAAAAGTTTAGTCTACGTATTTTGAAATCCATTTCTCCGTGGTAACCTTGCTGTGTTGACGTAATAATTCTAGAAGTTTCCAATTTGAATAGCCTTTTACGAGTTTATAAATTGGAGACTATAGACATACTTCTTTACGGTTGTTAAAGGAAATAAGTTACTTACTATTTATACTTGTTTATTTCGATTTTTAGCAGACTTATTACCGGGATTGACCACAATTTCAGTTTGTGATAAATCGTGCAATCTTTTGACGAAAAAATGGATAAAAGGTAAGTTATAATGCAGGTGTTTACGATTAGTTATATAATAACAAACATAAATTAACCTTAGCGGCAAAATGCCGGTTTGACATAGGTACTTACCTAGATTTTTTTTTAATAATAATAATATTTAAAGATTCAACAAGAATATAATAGGTACTCGGGAAACATGCATGTTTTTTTTTTTATTTAATATGGCCATTACTAGTAATATACTGAATGTCCAAAATACGGTTGACTATTGCAAAAACTCTTAGCTTCTTTAAAATAAGAATGAATGTACCTACGTCGTCATTGGGCCGTTGTAGATTAAACGATGTCGTCAGTTTAGTATTGTGTTCTGGGGGCTATTTCTCGAAAGCTTGTGACTTGTAATACAAGCGGAAGTCCTTATCTAATTAATAGTGTCAAAAAGAGACTTCCACTTGTATTACAAGTTACAAGCAAACGGGCCCCAGCTCTATCATTGCATCGAAACTAAATACCAGTATTACTTTATTTTTATAGCATTAGAATTTTATTAAATAACGCCGCGGCCACGACATCGGTCTAAGGCGACCGGCTTAGCGGAAAACGTATGGTGCTCCCTCTCGTACCCATATCGGCAGCCCGCTCCAACTCATGTATTCGCTCGCCGCTGGTCGCCTTAGACCAATGTCGTGGCCAGGGCATAAGATAAATGTGACTAGTGTAAGTCATCCCTTCACGTATGGCCCAAGTGTCGAGCGGCGCGTCCGGCGGGGCGGACAGCGGCGCGTCGAGCGTCCAAGGAATCAGGGTGCTTAGACAAGTTGCCAATCGCTAACGCTTAATCGTCAAGCGTAAATGAAAAGCAGCTGCCTGTCTTTGTCGCACTAATATGAAACAGTGACAGAGATGGAAAACTACGATACACTACTAAGCACTACTGGCTGAGCATCCTGGGCGCTTAGACAAGTTGCCAATCGCTTACGCTTAATCGTCAAGCCACAGATGTCATATATCGTCACTTACGATCAGGTGGAGTGGAGCCACTTTGTTGTGCCAACATAAAAATATATATATATACCTGGCGGCGCTCGGTGGCATCCGAGATAAAGACGATCGGGCTGTCATGGCCTGAGGTGAAGCTCGCAGCTCGAGATAGATCGATAGATCGCGATGGCGACGCACTGTGGACGCCCTCTGCCCCACCTAGGGGACTTAGGACTTTAAGTCAAGTTAAGTAAGTCATATATATATATATATATATATATATATGTATATATATATATATATATATATGTATATATACCATAGATCAAGCAAACGTATCTACTTAGCGTGTCAAATGAACTCAGTAAAATCTACTGAGTTGTCCGTCTTTAATCGCAGCTTGCAGCTTTCGGGCGTCAAATTTTGTAAGTTGAAGTGAACAAAAACATTAATAATGCCTCCTTAAGTAATATTAATTGCAACAACACAAAAAATATGAATACTCAAGGGCCTGAGACATATTTAAAATCATAGGCAAGTAACAACTTCAGTACAAAATCTGACACGATCGGCCGCCATACAAATGAATGAACTTGTTTCTTCTATCCAAATCTAATTCTGTGCGTCAAGCGTAAATGAAAGGCTGCCTGTCTTTGTCGCACTAATATGAAACAGTGACAGAGAGGGAAAACTACGATACGCTACTAAGCGCAAGCGATTGGCAACTTGGCTAAGCATCCTGAACAGCGTGCACTCACGCCACGCGCATACGTTTGCATTTGTTTAACATGGCCGCCCCGCTGCACGCTTCGCTTCAGCGTCTACTCAGGGTGCTTAGCCAAGTTGCCAATCCCTAACGCTTAGTAGCGTATCGTAGTTTTCCCTCTCTGTCACTCTTTCACATTAGTGCGACAAAGACAGTTAGCTGCCTTTCGTTTACGATTGACGATTAAACGTTAGCGATTGGCAACTCGTCTAAGCATCCAGGATGCTTAGCCAAGTTGCCACTCGCTGACACTTACGAGTAGTAGCGTATCGTAGTTTTCCCTCTCTTGTCACTCTTTCATATTATTGCGACAAAGACAGTTAGCTGCCTTTCGTTTACGATTGACCATTAAGCGTTAGCGATTGGCAACTTGTCTAAGCATCCAGGCTTACTTAACTACCGCGAATTTTGAAATCCGCAGTCGAGAATTTGTCTCTGTCACTCTAAAGTAGGCACCATTAGAGTGACAGAGGCAAGCGGCAGGGCAGTAAGCCTAAGGGTGCGGCTCCACTGAGGCGGAGAGGAGCGGAGATGTGCAAAATTGACCAATTACATTCTTCAAATACAAAATTCGAAACACTGTCATGCGGTCTCATTGGCCAATTTCGCACATCTCCGCTCCTCTCCGCCTCAGTGGAGCCGCACCCTTAGACTTGGATGTTTTTTTTGACAGCTCTTTGATGTCACCGCGAAGATGCATCTGCATCCCAATCGACACGGCGTGCTACATATTTGCTATAATTGCTACGGTAAGTATCAAGGCGGCTTTACACTGCAGTTGGAACCTAGGCCAGTCTAGAAACCTTGTCAAAATGACACGTAGCAAGGAGTTTCTTGCAATTTTATTTAAAGCTTACTTTGACATAGTTCCTGAGTGACATATGGTTCCGATCTTCCGATTGGTTGACCGTATAGTCGCCATCAGATGTATCACAGTGGCTTTAGAGTTTAAAGATGTCTGAACATGCACTCTATCGCTATGACAATAGAGGCTGCTCAGATATTTCTGAGCACCCTGGCCGCTCCAATATATCTGATGGCGATTGTAAACACTGACCCAATAAATAATAAAAATAAATATCACGAGACGATCTTACACAAATACTTATATGTAATCATACTGTAAGCTCAAATTATCGTGTGCCTGCTATACGGTCACTTTTAGTACCATAGCTTGGGTTAACCCTTCGGGCCTTCGGCCCTCGGGTTTGTGTGGACTGTTTATGGAAGACGTGGCTGTATTGCAGGAAAATATGGTCACTGCAGGCACATGACTAATTAAGGCCTGTGTTGTGGATACTAAGCGAAGATATACAAGAGGGCCAAAAAATAAGTTCATTTTGCATTCAGCCAGTTAGAGCCAGTTAGTTCAGCCAGTTAGATTTTTGGACGAAGAATAAGCCACCGTGGGGAGTATTTTCAAAACTTGATAAAGTTTAAAAAGTAGTGATTGTAAGTGATAAATAAATAAATATCTTGGGACATCTGAAGCTGAACGATACTTGAAATGAAATGAAATGAAATAAAATTTATTTATGACAAGCACGATGGACATATACACATTTACAAATAGCATACCACAACAGCTTGCCACAAAAGGGTCACAACTCAGCATGTAGCTGGCTAGGCCAGCGGGCCTAGCCAGCTACATGCTGAGCTGTTCTTCCGTTGTGACCCCCAGGTACGTATACTGGCCGACGACTACTGGTACTTGCAGCACCTAAAGGTGGATTTAGACCA
This sequence comes from Thaumatotibia leucotreta, assembly GCA_025490895.1. Lineage (NCBI taxonomy): Eukaryota > Metazoa > Arthropoda > Insecta > Lepidoptera > Tortricidae > Thaumatotibia > Thaumatotibia leucotreta. Next base: position 28,181 of record JALPQI010014888.1, on the reverse strand, counting down.
AACGAACGAATGCTCATCCTATCCCCCACTCTACGGTCACGACTAAGGTCAGTATTTCAAATTCGTTCGCTGCACAAAACGTGATTCGTCGAAATTCGTTGATTTCGTAGAGTGGGCATTCGCTCGTTGGATTTAAATCTACCTTTATAATTTTTTAAATGATTTCTAAATTATTTGACCTCAAAAACCTTCTTCTTTCAAATTCTGAGTCCCAAAATATCACAGGCAACGGAACGAACTTATTTTTAGGCCACATAATAGATACTTAAATACAAAGAAGACAACCATGACCAATTAAGTAATAAACGTTTGTAATAAGATAAACCCAAACACAGTCTGGCAGAAAAGAGAAGGTAGAAATTATAAAGAGAACAGCACTGTAGTCTCGTTCTTTTCAAACTTTCACCATATATTTTCATTTATGTAAATATTTCTAAATATAATTAAACGGTTAAATTCACGTGTCACTACGCGCGACATGTTTCGGAGAGCCTAGGTCTCCATTATCAAGCACTAAGTCCGCGTTCACGCCTCGGGACTCGCTACTCGCGTCGCGTAATGACTATACTCGTCAGTCTAACCGGTTACCGAATTATATTATTTTTATAATATATTTTTTTGCAAATTTGGCTTTTATTTTCTTATATGTATGTACTATTGTACTTATTTCCTGTGTTTATGATTCAATAAATAATTTAATTATATTTATAATGTCTCACGAAAGTTTAAAACCAATTGTGTATTTTTATATATTTTTTCCTATTACAGATAAAATTTGGATTATTTTCTTTGATATGGATTGCCGTGGTGCTGACGGACCCCTCTTTTGTGGGATTCTTGCTGCTACTCTTATTTTCATTGCCGTTTCTATTCGCCGTACTTCTGTTGTATGGAACGACTAAGGTCAGTATTTCAAAGTATAATACATCTTGGCCTATAGAATCTCGAATACTCTATTATTTCTTTTTTTAATGACATTTTTAATGGCAATACCTAGGTCCATATATATTTACCTCAATTGGCCATGCAACAATACGAACCAGATACCTATCTTTATCTTTTAAATTTGCCCCCTTTTACTACTACTGCGGAAGGTTATTTGACAGAGTATATACCTAACACCTGGTTTATATGATTAACTTTCGTAAAACAATCATCAACATCATCATCAGCCGAAAGACGTCCACTGCTGAACATAGGTCTCCCCCAAAGATTGCCACAATGACCGGTCCTGTGGGGTAACCAGCGGACTCCTGTGACCTTCACCAGGTCATCAGTCCACCTTGTGAGGGGCCTACCCACGGCGATTATGGGTATTTACCTCCTAATGTGTAGTTAATAGGAGAGGCCTACGCCCAGCAGTGAACTGAGATAGGCTGAGGACGTTAATCACTAAATCTTAATTTAATTTAAATCTGTACGACAATTTTGTTACAGAATGCCCGAATGCATTTTTTTCCCGGGTTTTATAAATCTGATGGTTCCTTTCAGAGACGTGCTGATATGGTGCTGAAGTACTTGATCTACGGGGTGGTTGTCAAGTCCATCATGGTCTGCGCAGTCATCATCTACACCCTGGTGACGCTCAACATCCTCGGAGGTTTACTCATGCTGTTATTGATAGGTGAGTTCATGGTTTACCACCTAGGAAAGTACCAGGTGTCGCTGTCACTCCAACGAAGACATAATTATGCTGTGCTGAGATGATGAATTTATGTTTTTCGATAGTCGGGTCAAACTCAAAACCATGTTACGAGTCATTCCGGTGGACTTTTAAAAGTTAAGGGCTATGGGAGTACATTTTCTTGTTAAACCCTTATTGTCATTTAAACGCACTCCTTTCCTATTGAATAGTATGATAAAAATCACGACTACTCTCCTACCAGTTGCTTACTATTGACCACAGGAAAGAGGGGCTCTATAGTTCAGCTAAACACGCATTTTTTCTTTCCTGTGGTAGTAATGATTTTTATCATATAACGCAATGAAAAAGGAGTACATTTTAATGTAGATAAGGCTTTCATAAGAAAATCAAGCTTTACAGGCCTTAACTTTTAGATTGTCCACCGGAAAGACTCCGAACATGGGTTTGCGTTTGACCTATTATACCTTTTTGAAATAAAATTCGTATCTAAGAAGTTACTTAGGCCCACTTGCACCGATTGTGATTAGCGATTTAATCCGGATCAACGCATCATTTCGTATGGTATTTGACAGCTTAATCTAGTAAATTAATTCGCTAATCTCGATTGGTGCAAGACCGCCTAAGAGTAGTGACAGTTTTTATAGTGAGTTTTGCGCTTGACAGCCGACGATACCTTATAGGTACCTGATTTACGATAAGGCAGAGCGGTGTCTCTTAATACGTTCACGGGCGTAGCTGCTATAGCATGCGGGTTAAGGGCCCCTTTATATGACACAAATGCTATAGCAGTCTTTAATCGTCCCCCTTTTCTTAACCAGAAATTTTAGAGAATTCGCTCCGCTATAGAAAATACCCATAGTCCTCGACTTACTGTCACGTTGTATCAAACCTGGATAAGATTACTGCCACAGACACATGATTTTTGCTTAGTTTTTGAGTAAGCGACAACCTCGCCTCCTTGCCCTCTTTTTACGGGCACAAATGCTATAGCAGTCGCGGTAGTATGGCGATTTGTTCAGATGTGTGGCATGTGCGCCGGGAGAGTGCAAATACATAAGATGATGTTTAAATAATTGTAAATACTATTTTTATGCGGCAAAATCAAAAAACTAGGACGCGAAGAATTGCCTGTCCATAGAAAAAAATCCTTTTTTGACTGACAAGCAGGTCAGAGATTACCTTTCATGATATAATCTTCCAGGTTTATATTCAACGACTCTCCTGATGGTGAAGGGCACATACGACCTGTTCGTCGAAGAGCAAGCCCGCAACGCAGCCCTATTGGACGCCGAGGCCGCCACGAAGGCCTACGACAGTATGGAGCCCGCTCCGCCGGCGCCAGAGCAATGGGATACGGAAAACGGACATCAGTAGACCTGTGTACCTACAATCTACATAGGCAATCGAAACCACATAACCGCCTCAGGGGGGCGATTTTTGAGATTCGAACGCTCGAATCTTTCATTCGAAAATGAATAAAAACGATGAAATGCTATTTTTGAGATTCGAGTGATAGAAAGTTCAAAAACGACTGCGGTTGACCATTCGTATTCAATTCTATTGATAGAAATTGGAGAAGTATGTAGATACTCCAATAAATTGTCACTGTCAAGTCTGTCAACTGAGACCCTACCGCGAACCACGAACAAAGTGTTGGCTCTCTCTCGCACTTGTGAATTCGTACGTAAGTGTGATATCGGCAACACTTCGTTCGTGGTTCGCGGTAGGGCCTCTGTTGATGTTTGTTTGTGTGCACCATAGATTATAATAACATTGATCGTAGATTTACGTTCCGATTCACTAGCGGTACATGTTTTTTTATAATAAAAACCGTTAAATAATGTTTAATATGTTATAATTCATTATTATTATTAGCTGGAATATAAATTCCGACGTCAGTGTGCCATAATTTAGCTTTATTACATTAAATTTAAAAAACCGGTAAATATCGACTTTCTGCGTGCAACGTGTCGCAAAGATATCGATAATCAATCTCTAGCTTTTCGAGTGTGACTTTCAAAAATAGGGTATATTGGCTTCATTCGAAAATAGTCGTGAAAAATTTTGTCATTCGAATTTGAATTCGAACGGGAATTTGAATTCGAACGGGAATTTGAATACGTGCGATAGAAATTCAAAAATCGGCCCCCAGGTGGCTGACCATGGTCACGCGTTTATCGTGATACTCGTCATTTTCGCAATTACATACGTTTTAGAACCTGTCGGCAGCGACGACAAGATTAGACGCGGTACCATAATAATATATAATATATACGGTATATATTTATTTCCCGTTTTCCGTGTTTTTATTGATTTCCGTTAAATGAAAGGGAAGCTTATTTAGGTCAAAAATAATCAGTTTCTCTGAGAAACTAGTATCTTAACTCTTACTGTTAATGAGTTATTAAAAAAATAAGTTTAATGACTGAACAAGTGTTTCGCAACCTTTATTATATTCTTATGAAACTTATTATGACATGTGCCGTCAGTCACCTGAGATCTTATTCTTAAGGTTCTCTCACACTTGCCATTTTAATTATTTTTTTTTTTACGAAATGAGGTGTAAAAGCCGATATACCAGGCAACTTCTATTAATGTTCCAAGTAACTTGTCTAATTTAACGGAAATCAATAAAAACACGGTGTATATAGTCCTCCTCATCAATTTCGATGACAGCGACCATAGAAATTAAGGATTTCTCCTTTCGTGAGCCCTGATGTGCCTGGCTAGGCCAAACTTAGTTTTAATAGTTATTTATTATACAAGGGGGCAAAGTTGTTGTTTAACTGACGTGCCAATATTGAGACCTGAGCTAGCGAAAGATTCCAAAATTGAGCCACGAGCGTAGCGAGTGGTTCAAAAACTGGAATCTTGAGCATTGCGAAGGTCTCAAGGCACGAGAGTTGAACAAACTTTGCCGCCGAGTGTAATACAACTTTTTTCCCCTCACTATCGCGAGGAAATATGATTACAAATCTCATCTAAATGTAAATTAACTTAAAGAAACCATTTAAAACTCAATGTTGAAACCTATCGTAGAATAGAGTTACTTCTGGAAATTAAATATAGCCAATGGCTTACAAAGTCACCCATGAGAACGACCAATTTAACATGTGAGCTCCGATTGAGCATGTTTACTACGGTTATACAGCTCCACTTATACTAGGCAGTAGGGGGCTATAGGAATTAGAGCAATGTCAAATTACTTTATTCACAAGTGTATAAAAAGCGTTTTTACCCGCTCGTATTAAACGATAAACGAGCGCTTTACGAGCTAGTGAGGGGAAAAAACTCTTTCGCACTCATGGCAATACTCGTAGAGCTGACCGGCTGCGGCCATCATAAGCCTACCTACAGATCAGGGGGGTTACCATAACGTACTAGTGCGGTTCAGTTTAAGTCGAGAGAAAGGGACAAGGCTATACGAGTCATATATCACTGTTCTTTTCCCACCCTCCCTACTGAGTCCCTATACTGAATCGCATTAGTACGTCATGGTAACCCCCCAGGGGTCACCCCCCCTACCATGATCTCTTATATACGATTCAGTTTAGGTTAGGCATGTCAGTTTTTGACAGTTATTTTATGGAGCTAACACATCGCGATTCAGTTAAGGTCCTAAACTGAAGGTCCTAGGCAGGTCCTAGGCACGTGGTAGCCTGGTTAAACTGTTTCAACCGATCTCGCTGGAGAAGAAACTTGTAGAAGTATTCTAGTGTAGTAAAGTTCGGGAAATATATTAACCGATTCTCATCTTACTTACGACTTTTTGTTTTGCGTCATTGACTATAGAAAAGGGCTCAAGTGCAGATTGTCTAGTAAATGTTTCTCGCAAAACAAAAGATCATAAGTGAGATACCAGTCGGCCAAATAATATTTCCCAAGCTAAATATACCAACTATCGTAGACCGGTCTGGATGGGTCCTGGACTACGAACAAATAAAACATGGAAGCCTCACGCCATACTAAATTGCCTTTCAAAAACAGTCCTGAATTTTAGTTGACAAGTGTCACCCCCTCTTCAATGCATCACGGTAATGAATTTCAATATCAACCTATAAAAACTTAAACCGCCATTTAAAAATAGTTATGATTGGTCCGTCAAAGTTTTGAACATTTGTCAAAGTTGTTGCGCCGAAATATGCGCGGTGTTAAGAAAAGCGCTATGTCCTGCCCATCTAGGCACAATTGAACAATTGGTTTTGGGGGCATTTTTGGGCTGGCGTTAGACGTCCATGTTATATATGGTCGCAGGTCCTGGATTTTCCCCAGGCAACCAACCCACCGGCTGCCCGATCGCTTTAACGCTCCCTGTAGCAAAAAGCCTAAGTCAGGTTAAAAAAATATCACATAACCTCTTAAGGCTCAATCTACGAACAAAAGAAAAAATGCCTTTAAAAAACTGCCCTGAACTTTTGTTGACAAGGAATTTTACTAAAATCGACTGTAATACAAAATGAAAAAATTATAGTTTGTCCTTATCTGTCAATTTAATATTAGCTTTTGATAGTAAGGATAAAAATTATATAATGTTAATAAAGAATGACAAATTGATTGCCAATTAATAATGTACCTACCAAGCTTCGTTAGCAGAGCTATCAAATTGAGGTATTAAAGCTTTTTCTAGAGTTACTTACTAAAATAAATTTATTAGGCTAGTAGTGCAATGTGTTAATTCAATTAAATTTGTTAACGTAGGTAGGTGATAAACTTTAGTAAGTATGTAAAAATGAAATACTAAGTATTTATAAAAAAATGTGTAGCTAATATAGAGGTACATTGTTTTTTAAAGAAAAAGAATTAAACATGACAATAAGATAAACACTTATGCATATTTATATATTTAAAGTGACTACATTTTTACGTGTACTAAAATGTATATTTATGTTGTTTAATGCATTAAAGTTGTCAATTATAGGTACCTATTTACATTCCATTTAATTATATTATTGTATATGAATTTATGAAATTGGCGTTTTTATTCAAAAAGTTTAGCTAACCCCAAATGAAGTATTCATTAATAATGGGTCAAAGAAAATGTAGTATGATACCTATACATGTTTCAACATATGTACCATAGAAAGGTCTTCGGTAGAGGCACCTCGTCCAAAACGTGCCCAAAACACAAAAAAAAAATACAAAACAAGTTGACAAAGACTCGACAGTTAATGTCTGTATATAGTTACATTACGAGCCCCGATGCATATGTTCTCGATATTTGTAAAAATTGTTTCGAACTAGATGAACTCCACTGCATCGGGGCTCGTATTCATTGAAGTCATACTTTCTTCCGTGGAAAAATGCATTACAGTTGCCGATTTCTAACAATGAAATTTTGACAGATATAGATTACCAAATCCTTATTAATATGAGGGTAAGGACTCACCATTATTTCCGATAGTCTTAACGTCATATTATATAAGGCTCATTTCTAAAACTGTCAAATGTTCGATCTTAAAAATCAGCAACTATGTATAGCGGATGCATTCCACGAAAAAGTCCACCGACGTTTCGTACAAACACAGTTTTTCTCAAAATTAAGGGTTTATCGAAATTCTCAAATTATCGAAATAACTATGTACGTGTTAGTACGGGACAGCCCATGGAATGCTCTCGCAAATCACCCGGGCGTGGAAACGGACTCGAATGGTTATATGGGACTCCCAGGGATAATGAGGCCCAGGTCTACCTACCTACTTAAATGTGCATTTAGACCAAACGAGCATTCGCTCATTCTATCCCCCATTCTACGAAATCAACAAATTTCGACGAATCACGTTTTGTGTAACGAACGAATTTCGTAGAGTGGGGGATAGAATGAGCGAATGCTCGTTTGGTCTAAATGCATCTTAAGACCCCACGGTCTGTGAGCTCACGCCCTGTGAGGGTACGCCTGAGCACACTTCCGATATAACCAGGACATATAACCATTCAAGGTATAACCAGGTTAGAAAGAAAGAAAGAAAAAATATTTATTTGTGACAATACATGACTTAACAACATACATATTTAAAAGGACAAGAAACAAAGTTTGCCACAAAATGGTCCCCAATTCAGCATAAAGCTGGGGCCTGTAATTACAGCCCAGCGCTGGTCTTCCATTGGGGCCGTTTGTGAGGTCAGGTTAGGTACAAGAAGTAAAAGTGCTATCGATCCTTTGTCGTAAGAAACCCGATCTAGACCCGAATAAATACCGCAGTAGTCGAGACCCTACGGCGCCGGTGACGTCATGAAAGCCTATACAGTAGGCTTACCGATACCACGAATATTGGGTATCTATCCCTGTTACTGTAATTGGGAGTAGCAGGGATAGATGCCTAAAATTTAAGATTATCGTAATTCGTGGTAGGCCTCCAACGCAGGCTAATAAACAGTCGTGACAATTCATAGACTTTATTACAAAGATGTAAGGTTCAGAATGCCAAATCAATTATCATGAATTTTGTCATTTATCTCTGTCGCACCGATGAAGCTTTCGTTGGAGTAAAAGAGACAGCGAAAAATCACAGTTTCCTAGTTCACGATTGAGTAGGTTTACGCGTACACATACTATTTCAGTCTCGTTCTTTTAGAATTATGTACTAGCCTATAAAGCAGGCTCTACGTTTGTTTGTAATCATTTTTCTAACGTATCTCGTAAATTTGTATTCGCAGGATTATTATGTACGTATTTTCAGTCAACAGAAATTAAAAAGTCTGAGCCACAGAAAAATCACAGAGATTTTTTGAAATGCAAAGAAAAATAAACTACAATTACATAATAATTATTCTAGTTCTAATATTACTTCAAGTTTAGCGGTGGCAGTTTAATAAGAATAATGACAATGGAAACCTCGGACAATTGGTAAGTTAAATTTTTTTACTTAGTACTTAATTTAATATATGTTTTTTTTTTTCAAATCTGAACGTGTTTGGGCTCATTCGAATCAGAATTATGAGCGATTATAAATATAATTCGATGTAGACAATAAGATAAGTAGTACATTACGAAACAAGTGCAAAACACACGAAATTCGAAACGAGTGCCAATGTTTTAAAACACGATCGAAGGGAGTGTTTTTAATCGACACGAGTTACGAATTTCCTTTTTGCACGTGTCTTGTACGACGTTTTTTTAGTACACAGGCGGACCACCGTCCGCCGAAGTTTTGGACCTGACGTAAAATGAGCCACTTCTCGCACTAGCGCGTAATAAAGGCACCATCTCTACTAAAAAATAATTTTCCAATATTTTCGTACAATATTTCAGTTTCTGTTAGGCGACGCTCGTAGTAAGTTCATACAAAAAACGTGACATAATGGAATTTATTTTAGGCCATTATTTTTTTTTATCTAGATCGAATGACCTACTAATTCTGCAGCCCTACCGCCTACTGCGAACTTCGAAATTCGTTCTGTCTCTCTCACTCTAATGGCGCCTTCGTGGGAGTGACAGAGAAAAATCCTCTAAATTTACGAATTTCGATTTCCGCGGTTTTAGACCTGATTCGAATAAGTCCAAGCATGTCCAGTCTGATTTTAGGGATTTTTTTAAAACGCCCGGTGACAGAACTGTAGCTACACTTTTTTTACAGCGAATCACCGAAGCGGAATTACTTCCCTGTCGACAGAATATGCCTCTGTTTTGCAGTAGGCAGCGTGGTAAGAATACCAACTTGTAAGGGGGTTCCGTACGTAGCATGTTTTCATCACACGTGCTAACTAAGCGCGCCATTGCTTGCCTGCATCGCGGAAGTAATCGAAAAAAGAAATTCCCTGAGGAATTTCACTGTCCTAAAAAATAGATTTTGCCTAAAAACTATTTTTGTTGCTCGCATGTGTTATGAAAAACATTCTATGCATCACGGTCGGTAAGCGGAATACTAACTCGAGTCATTAAAAGTGCTCCGCATACGGCGTCGGGCTTCTAACACTCTCGTTAGTAATCATGTCACTGACTATTCTTTTATAGAATATTGATGATGGATAGCAGCGTCATCATAGTGGACCTCATCCGCTAGCCCAGCGTGGCGATTATAGGCATTTATATCTTAATGCGTCTATACGTATAGTTAATAGGAAAGGCCTACATCCAGAAGTTGACTGAGATAGGCTGATGATGTGATCCTGAAACCTTGACAGAGCAGAAGTGTTAGAAATCTGCATATGAAAGGGAACATTATGTTTGATATAAAACAAGCAAATAACTTAATTTTGACTTCCAACTCCTCGGTCCCGATGCTGCCGGGCTTGAGTCAGAACCATCCAGATTTTATATTGACTTCGAACTCCTCAAACTTGCTACTGCAGGGATACTGCCTATCAATACCTCGAGGTTTAGAATTGTGCTGGTTTTCAAAAGTCTTTGCAATGCATCATGTGGAAACATCTGTATTTATTTACTGACCAAGAGATCCGCAAATATGATGCTTCAGGGTTACTGTCTGTCTTTATGAGAATTATCTGTAAACCAACGACACGATAAGCAATAAAATGTGACTTAAATTTTAATTAATTACCGTAATATCACCTAATTCTAGTCCAAACGCTCCCAACATGGTCCAAAAGTTAATCAAATATCTTTCATTAGATTTTATATTAATCGTGCTATTCATAGGCAAGACTTCTTCATCAAGATTAGGACTGATCCTTAGGAATTGCAATTGTGGACCATAGTTGCAATTATTAAAAAAAAAAGTTGCAATATTGGACTATAGTTGGGTGGTTTCACGGTATTAATATTTTACAGGTATTAACAGTGCTTCAGATGATATGTGACACCATTGAAATTCTTGAAGAACCGAGCGGCAAGGAGTATTCTGGTTCCCGATACAAATTAAGCAGACATTCCCTATCTCTTCTATTTTCTATTCTCCTGTGCTATGGCACACATACGGTTAGCATATTCAACCTCTCAAAAACCCAGTAAAAAAAATGAAATCAATGAAATAGACTCGGAAGTATCGCTTTTAGGGCGCAGTTACTCACTGGGATAGAAATGGAATTTCATAACACTTTTCAGGCCTAGGCCTGCAAAGTAACTTTTTTTTTTAATTTCGACACCATTGACTTTTTTTGTATTTCTTTGTATGTTTGAGAAAACCATTATACATGCCTCGGCGTGAAAACGGATTCCCGGCCTCGTTACCTATTCGGTAGTATAGGTATACCAACTTGGCCGGAAATCCTCATTTTCCCGGCCTCTGATGTAATGTACTATTGTTAGCTCCTCAACGTCCTCAACTCTTCCCATGGGTGTCGTAAAATACGACTAAGTAATTAAAGTGTCACGACCATTTCATTTGTTGAAGATTTATGATGGGCAGCAGCGTCTTCATAGTGGACACAGTAACTGCGTTTGTCAATCCGCTTGCGGTCATTACCTCCTCGTGCGTCCTTACTCATAGGTACTAGGAGAGGCCTAAGTCCAGCAGTGGACTGAAACAGGCTGCTGGGTATTATACTTGTACCTAAAAAACTACTAAAGTCGTCAAGAGTGGAGTACCTTGCCGTGAACCATCTTTCGTAATTAATTTACCCATCTTTCCTTCACCGAAGCATATGTATCTCATGTACAATTGTACAGTTTCAGGGAGGCTTTCCCTATGGAAAGCAATACCAACCAACCAATATCCGTCCATTGTAACAAGGAGATGGTGACGCGCCATCTAGATTTCGGCATTCCAAACACATTTAACTCTGCCCTAGACAACTTTCTCCATAGCGTCATCCGCTCCCGACCCGTGGTCCAACCGATATGTCCAACTGCATGGTTGTGCCACGAGTAGGTAAAATTATCCATGGTCCGACTGTCCGATTACTTTTTTTACTGTCATATAATTAGGACCTATAGGACAACTGAGGGGCAATTGTCCAACTAGTATACGTAAATATTGTTCTAGTATTGGACTACCGATAATTGGATATCGTCGAGTCTCGTGTCTTCGCCTAGGATACCTATCTTCGCCTAACTTGAAATTCCCGCCTTATTTTTAGAGCAGACTGTCACGTAACAAAGTACATGTTTTTCAAAAATGCTATTTGGGCGGATTTTTATTTTGTTGTCGTTTTTCTAAATATTACAAATTTGGACTTTTTTTTACATTTTTTCTACTCAGAATCACGAGCTCTTTCGATCCTGATAGAAAGAAAAAAGTGTCCCAAGAAAAAAAATCCATTGCGTTACTATTTTTCATACACTTTCTTCGACCGTAGCTCAGTTGAAGACAAAAAACTGTATGGAATTCTTGGGACGTTTTTTTCTGCTAATGAGGATCGAAAGAGCTCGCGATTCTGAGTAGAAAAAATATAAAAATATAATAATTTGGAAAATTTGAAAAAACTACAACTAAATAAAAATCCGCCCATTTAGTAATTTTCTGTGCACCCTATATTATACTCTAAAATTAATGCGAAATCTTCAACTTTTTACGCTAGGCGAAGGGATCCCAGGCGAAGACACGACACTCGACGGTACGAATTGGACCACGGGTAAACTAACTTCCTCGTAGTACAATCATTTAGACTGTGGATAATTTTATTTTCCCGTGGCACAACCAGTTAGACATAGCAGTTCACAGGTCTGGAGCGGCGTCATCTTCTTACAACTCAGTCTCTTATTTTTTTCTCCCTGTCGCACTTTCTTATTAGTGCGACAAGTGCGACAAAGACAGTCGCACGCGTTCACGATTTTTGTTCACGTTGATACTTATTAATTTCACAGAGGCAGCCAGCAGTCTTAATGGTGTACATGATATACGCTGCAGTGGAACACAGCTTGGTTATCAGCTGGCACATTCTGCTGTGTGTACTAACCCCAGATGAAAACAACATCTTGCGGCTCATCCTTAAATGCAGTTAGTTTAAGTTAATCTTTTTTTAACCCTTAAATTGACAAATTTCAAAAAATCGTTCGTTCTAGCCTCCGTGCCATTGTGTAGAACAGAAAATTCTGTCTTAAAAAAATACAAAAAGTGGGTCGATGACTATGTTCATTATGACGAACACTGTCAATTTAACCCTTAATAGGGCAGTGCTAATATATTTACTACCTCATTTTGAAACTTACTCTGTCACAGAATATGTGTCAAGGTCAATGAAATTTAGATGTAACTGATGCCCTATTAAAGGTTAAGGGTTAAACTTGATTTATTTTATTATTCTCTACACTACATAGCATTAGAGCGGTTGGACACAGATGGGTTGGTTGCTTCAGAAAAATCCAGGAGGTCTAAACAAGATGACATTCGGCAATCGTATACGATAAGCGATAAGTCACGTGACTATAACATTGAATGGGAATGATCACGTGACTTTGCGTTCGAATCTGTCATTCACATACATTTATTACTATCGCTTATCGTGTACGATTGCAGAATGCCATCTTGGCTAAGCTACTATAGTTATTTCCTACTCTGGTTCTACTTGTATAGGTAATTTCACCAGAGTTGAGGTGAATGATCACACACACATCCAAATGAAGTACTAATTGCAAAAAGTGTAATGAATGAATGAATAACTTGCGTCAAAATATTGAAGCAAATCCATTGAACAAACTTTTTGGTCAACTTTACAGTTGCAATTGGGTTTGCTGTCAGTACGATAAAAGAACGCTAGTTTCAAATTCCCCGTGTGTTTACATGACATGTTGATGTGTGCGTGACCTCAACTCTCGTGGAACTATCTATACTTCTGGTGGTACCTCTAGAAGTGAGATTTGTTGCAGTGGTTCCACCTGGTGCTAATGTGCTCACCATGCGCTAACTAATGTCATGAAATTTTCAATATTAACACAAAAATGGGAAATCTGGAGGTTGTTTCACAGATTTACTTTAGATCTAATCATAAGCTTTCACAAGTAATTTACAGTTCCGCTTCTATTATGAATATGAAACAAATGTAGGTACTAACTATTTGAAGAGTCCACGGAAAAAACATGTCCAAAGCCTGAAAAAATCAGGGCAAATTCACGCCTTATTCTGTTAAAAGTAAGGTGGTTTTTGATTCTGTCATTTGAATTGACTAGACATGATCTTTCCATGGACCCTTCATTTAGTGTTCTTTTGTTACTGAAAACTAAATGTACTTGTTTGGAAATTCACATTCTGATGAACAATAATCTCATTATAAATTGAAAATGGAAACAATTATTCAATTTTATTCGAAAATACAGACATCATTTAGCTAAAACAAAAGCAGTGTTCTGTCGTAGGCAACCATTTAGTAGGTCGATCAAACAAATATAGATAATTTTTTGTTCCAAACGGAAACGTTTTAGACAGAGGCGTTCCTGAAATCGTGTGATGTCAAATCCAGATTGTTTTGTGCGTTAATCTCAATTGCAGCTTAGTCGCACAAGTTTGTTTTTCTACGGAAAATTCAACCATAATGAGGATGTGGCAAACCCATTACGGGCATTTTCACTTTTAGGGACAACCAATTAGCGTGAGATAAAAAAAAATGTGCTTATTTAGTGCTTATTCTTAAATGTCGCTAAAAACCTGACTGGAATTAAGGTTTTTTTTATTTCTCGGGTGTCCCTAAAAGCTGCTAAAAGTGAAAAAGCGCTTAAGTCAATCGCATACGTGTAACCTAATATGACGTATCTGAGGCCCTACCGCGAACCACGAATGAAGTGTTGCCTCCCAATTATGTATATATTATTCACAAGTGTGTGAGAGAGGTAATACTTCGTTCGTGGTTCGCGGTAGAGCCTCTGATTATCGTTACGCATCGCAGAGAGCGCTTATGGAGTTCATTGTCATCATAATCTATAAACGTCTTGTAGAGTAATATCTAGTTTTACCTTTCTAATAATGTAGTATTGTAATGCTTGTTTTTCTATTCCAGCCATAATCGCTGGTATATTGCTGTTGGTGTATCTCACGCGCAAACGCTTTATAGAGGAACAGTCCGGGCTAAGGCAAGAATCTGGAGGCGCCACCTATGTATAGGATGTGCGATCTATATACAGGATGACAATTGGGTCGTGGAGCAACAGTGGGCAGGGTAGTAAGGACGGTCACGCCGAGCAATTTTCAATATGGAGACAACTAAGAAACAGCGAAAAAATCCTAATTATGCTACTTATGTACTTAAATATCAATTAAGGCTCAATTATCTCATAATTAAAAGATTTTTTCGCGTTTTTTTTTTTTGGTTGTGTCCATGTGTCCCTATTACCCTGTTGGTCACTCCTGATCCATATCTCGAAAAATGTCACCTTAACGTTTTCTCATATATGATACCTTATGTCTATCGTTTTTTGTAAAATTCGAGAATATTTTGCAATTTGTAAGTATAAATGAATCAATGACATCTTTAAACATAATCCGCAATTTTTCATTATTTTCTGCTAGCAATGTGTACTTGACTGCCTATGTTTGTAATTAAAATTGATTTACATATAATATATTCATGTTCCACACAAACTTTCTCATGGCGACCCTGCCAGTACGACTTTATACTTTAGGTACCTACGGGCAGGAATTGTTAGGGTATATGGCAATCGTATCTTAAATTGTACATAATATATTTGAAATAATACAAATAAAATGGTGTTCATATTACAATCTTTTATTCAACTTGCAAAGCTTTTGAAGAAAATATCCTCAAAAGGTTATTCTGAAATGTTGTTTACATATACAGGGTGGCCCATTCAAGTCGGTCAGTATGGGAAAGTCTGAAACTATAAGACATATTTATGAAGATTTATTCTTAGAAACCATGTCACCGATTTTGATTATAAGAAAAACTGCATTCATACATTTAAAAAAAACTGTACCCAGCTAGGGAATCGAACCCGGTTGTTATGAAAAAATAAACTAAGACTATTTCTATTCAAATATCGTTTGTGTAGGTCTTAAGCAGTAAATGTCTCTAAGAAACACGATGTCTAAAATAAATAGAATTCATTGTTTTCACGTACTTAAATTTATTTATACTAAGTGTTTATTGTGTAAATCTTAAGAAAATAACTTTTTTTTTTCAAATTTATCAACGCAGTTTTCCTTATTATTAAAATCGATGACATGGTTCCTAAGAACAGATCTTCATATGTCTTATAATTTCAGACTTTCCCATACTGACCGATTTGAATGGGCCACCCTGTATAGACCAGACGAACAATTTATAATGATATTGTAGAGCTGGGTCTGATATTGGAATCAGTGGGGGTCACAAAAACTTAAAAACGCGGCGATGGGACCATATAAAGATTTTTTCAATAAGCACTAACTAAAATTTACATGGCAATGAACTTATTTTTATTATCCAACATGGCGAAACACTCATAATAATAATAATAATGCACTCTCTATAATCTATTATAACATGGATCTCAAATGCTTTGCTAAGAATACCTGAAAAAGTGACGTCACTAAAATAATCAAACATGGTGGATTTAACTTTGACTTGTGTGATTGCGTCCAACACGTATCGATATCGTTTTTTTTTAAAAAAACCTTGAAATACCTCAATGTTTCAAAATATTTTACACTCTTTATGTACCTAGTACTCAATTTTTTATGTGATTAACAAGATATTATTGAATTATACAGGGTGTAATCGATAAGTGTTTACAGGCCATAATTCCGTAAATATGAGAGATATCAGAAAACTTTTAACTGATATCGAAAGTACGTTACCTAACAAGTAAAATTACATTAATAACTTTTTCTAAATAGATGAAGTAATATTAAAAATACTAACTTAAAACGCCCCCATACATTTAGTATGACGACTTACAGCCTTAAAGAATGTCGTGTGTCGTAAGAGATAAAACTGTTAGAGATTCGTTATTTGTACGAATACATTGTAATAAAATATTAATATTACCGTTTATGAAATAATTAATCTAACATTTATTCTTAAATAAAAAAATATTCGTATTAACTAGTCTTTGAATGAACGGTTACGTACTAAATGTATTGGAGGGTTTGAAGTTAATATTTGAGACATTTATGATTTTATTTCAAATAAGTTATTAGTGTAATTTTACTCGTTGGGTAATGCACTTTCGATATCATTAATTTTTTTTCTGATATCTCTCATATTTACGGAATTATGGCCTGTAAACACTTATCGATTACACCCTGTATATTATATTATTATAAGTACTATAAGTAGGTATATCGCCATTTTTATAATTTATTTTTGAATTACTCCATTAACAAATCAAATACCTAAGAACGAAATTAGAACCGTTCTTTTGTATTGAGAAAAAACCGGTATCCTATGCCTGGGGTCAAGTATAGGTACTTACTTGTACACGAATGCTAACTAATACATAATGCCGACAACCGACAGACTAAGTAGGGTTAGTAACCAGTACAGTCAATTTACTTGCATTGCAATACGGATAAGGCATTGAATGATATGAACAGACTTAAATTTATCGAAGCTATAATAAAATCGCAAAAAATATTAAATATTTTTAAACTATTAATAAGTAATAAAATAAATTTAGTGTATTCTTTTTTCAAAAAATCGTCTATTCGCTGCCTATCCTGAGGACTTAGATGGATTGCCTTTATCTATGCCAGTAATTACATCGTTTATCTTACCCCCAAACCGGAACACAGTACTGAACTATTTAGCGGCAGGTTAACGGGTAAGACGGTGGTAGCTATCCGGGCGGATCCTGCACGAGGTCCTACCACCAGCAAAAGTGTGTAGAATAAAGTAACAAAATGTATATTCCTTATCGCCGGGTACTGAGTGTACTATCCTACTCATTTCATAATCCCCATTAAGCAGCCTAGTCAAAAAACCGGGTTATTCGCGGATCGTCTAGAACACAAAATGACAAGTGTGTTGTTTTGCCTACATTGCAGTTTGACCATCGAGCATTATGCCAAAACCTTAGATCCACTTGAAAGCAAATTACCCAACACGCAGAACGACAAGAACGCGTTTTGCCTACTTTTGTCTTTTGTTTTTGCGAGTACAGTCACAAACAGTCACTAGGTATAGGTAGGTTAGGTTCGTTGGGTATCTGCAAAAGACCGAAGGCCAAACTGCACAGAATAGGAGCCCCGCGTAAGCGGGGCTCCGTCGATATCGCCTTAAAGTTATGATAAAACGGAAAAAATACTGTAGACGTTTTACGTTGTAGACCAGTTGCTACTAACCCTTTGTATGCAAAATATATTTTCTACTTATTATCTGAAAAGGAATCATCAATATTGGTGATTAATAACTAATGACCCACGCCATCTGGTTCATCTTTTGATTCTGTATCATTAAACTTTTGCACTCAACTGTGCAGACATTATGCGTTTTAGTCATAGTGCGATGAAGGCAGTAGGTATACGAAGTAGGCATTTTGTGTTTTAGTCACTTTGAGATTTAGACCGATTGCACGTTGGGTAAACTGCAGTTTAGGCAAAACAGCAAACTAGTCATTTTGCGTTCTAGACGATCCGCGAATAACCCGAGGACTAGGCTGCTTAAAGGTAAGTTCAACTATCACGATTTGAAGGAAAAACTACTGAAAAAAACTTGATGTAATCCTGAGTCAATCGAAGGTTCGAGACCCGGCGGCGCCAATATGACGTCACAATCTCTACGGGGCGGCGTAAGCTTACGAATATATATTTTTCATGCCCAAATTACAGGACAGACCTTATAAGCTAAGTCAAAGGAATAGAGTTCAAAATATAATAAAATTGCTAGTGGCGCCCTCGTAGAGATCTAACTTCAGAAGCCAGTCGAGAGGGACATTTTGGTTAGGCTTGTTTATTATCATTACTTACCAGTGTGTGTTAATAAACGTAATTATCAGTTAGTTCCAAGTACATTTAGTTGTAGGTATATAAATTAATCATATTCAGTTCACGTCTGTTTTAGTTTTTTGAATTATAATCTTAAAGCGAAAGTTTTTAAGTTAAGGAACAAATTGTAGTTAAGATCGTCGGTAGTGTTATATTATAGATATTTTAAAAATATAGTTTAAAAGTGCATCCATTAAGGTACACAAACGAGTCAAGTGATCATCATTGACTCAATACCACAATCTTATACTATAATATATTTTCTTCTGTACTCCAGGTATTCACAAGTTTAGTGGTATTCGCCGAAAATGCAGGAAAATACGTAAGTTGAAAACTTCACTACCTATTTACAATTTTTTATTTGATAAGTTTTTGTGTAACAAATCACATTAGTTTAACACAAAATACAAAATCAAGTACTTATCAACCCCCTTTTTCATAAACATTTGTTAACTTAACAAGCCGCTAATAATTGTCCCTTTTGCTCTTATGGACACATTGTTAAGACCGAAAGGGACAAACAATTATTATCGTCTTGTTAAATTAACAAACCCTAATGAATAAGGGGGTAAGTCGTGACACTTTGTATAGGTACTCAACCAATTGGGACCCTAGGCCACTCGGGGGACTTTGTCACAGTGAAGGTATAAATCAGATTATAAGAATTCTGGTACTACTTGTAATTTTGACTTGGTTCTTGAGTAGTTGGTAGTTGGTTGACTGTTCTTACAGCCTCCCCATCCTTAGACTTGATTTCACCAACTTTTATTCAAAGAATAATGTTTTTATAAATATACGATTATGTATCATAAATATCTAAATAAATAGATATCTTGGGACATCATACACAAGTCGATCTAGTCCCACGGTAAGCTCAGCTTGTGATGTGGGTACATATACGATTATGTATCATAAATATCTAAATAAATAAATATCTTGGGACATCATACACAAGTCGATCTAGTCCCACGGTAAGCTCAGCTTGTGAAGTGGGTACACTGGGTACCAAGCGACGATATATTATATAATAGATAGATACATATAGATACGTACATACATAGACAGCCATGACCAAGGAACAAATATTTGTGATAAAGAAATACACAAATAATGCCCTCCCCAGGATTCGAACCCGGAACCTCCAGCTTCGTAGGCAGGGTCACTACCAACTAGGCTATGGAGGTTGACAAATCATGTAATATTAATAGTGTTATAACTAACATTAAGGTATGGTCGGATTTTAACAATGAATCATTTTTCACAGCGATAAACCGAACCGGCTTTTGTGCAATTGGCTCTACATCGACAGAGCATGCTTCGGTTATGCAATAATGTCTGTGGTAAGTAATAACATAGAGAAATAACTAATTTATAGGTATAAGAGACATCGAGTCATATATACGACAATTCGACTTATGAGACTAGTAGATTGTGTCATAAGGGAAGAAAATGACGTATTTCCGACTAGGATATTTATGGAATGAAGCGATATACTGGCTGTTACATTACTTAGTCGTGATACAAATTGTGAAAAACCTGTTAAGATGGTCTTTCTGAACAAGGTTTCTTATGGGACCTATATGAAAGTCGCGAAAAAAAATTACGGTTTTCATACAGATCGGTACAGAAGTGTTCATGATTTTCAGTCTCGTTTCATTATTATGTAAACACATTTGTAAGAGATCAGTCTGAAAAAATTTATACATATTAATGAACTCGAACTGTACTAGTCTTAAAAAAATAAAGATTTTCATATGGGTCCCGAAGGAAACCTTGTTCAGAAATGCCATCTTAACAGGTTTTTCACAGTTTGTATCACGACTAATGTAACACCCGGTATTCTTACGGTCGGGATTCTATAGTGGTATCCTGTAGGCTTGTAATAGTACCGCTTCTAATCGTTTGTCGTCGTTGCCGTCTCGTTCTAACAAGTAAGCAAGTCCGAAAGGGACGCGTAGCACGATAAATGTAAAAACGGGATCGTCATAATTGTCATCATAATAAACCACCTTATTTGATTTTTATTTTGTGAAAAATAGTCCCATTGAAACGCAAGCTTCAGTGTCTGGCACTATCAAATAAAGTAGTGTGGGATTCTCTATTGCCTCCGAATAAAATGCGTTTCTTCGTTAATTTAGATTTATTTTCACCAGCTAAATTGTTTTACTTCTTTCACACCACGTCTTACACCGTTCACATCTTACAACGTTCGTTCGTTCTCCATTCAAATCGTTCTCCCGTCCCTCTCGCACCGTCTACCATCCTTCTCTCACACGTACGCTCCGTTCCACTCATCTTCTTACGTTCCGATCCTACATTCTCGGCCGTCCTGCAGAATATCTGCCCTCAGATATCATTCCCGTTCTTTCATCTTCACATCATACAAACATCTTACGTTAAAGTTGTCCAACAAAACAACAACTGTCTTAAATACATTGTGCTCAACATAGCACTTTACATAATAACAGCATTTTGGCAACATGAAATTTAAGGTAACAGCGTAAATAAACAACATATAAAAATATTCTAACAACAGTCTATGTTATGTAACGATCTTTGACATTTTTAAAATTTAAGCTAACTTAAAAATACTTATTTGTGAGATCACTGAGATCAGGTTTATCCGCTTAGGTTCCGTCTTTAAAATACACGCTATGAAAATATGTAACCGAGAAATAAGGTATCTTACTTGCATCACCATCATCAAAAAGATCAAAAATAAAAGGTTAAAAATCCTACCAGTTACTCGCAGTCTTCGTCAGGCCACCTCTTCATGAAGTCTGCCGCCGTAGATGTCCTGTTCGGCCCCTCCGTACCGCTGTAAAGCTTCTCCACGTCGTAGCGATCATTTCGCTTCACCTTAGTTACCTTGTAGGGTCCTAAGAATTTCGGCTTAATCTTTAGACCTGGCCCAAACTGTGTTCTTTTAATCGCAACAAGATCGCCTACTTCATACTTAGAGCTCTGCTTCCTCTTTTTATTAAAACTCTTTCTGTTTTCCTCTTGGATCTTCTGAATCTGTTCTTTGGCCTTCTGCCTTAGAATTTCTCTTTCTTCATCAAACTGGGCTATAATTTCTTTTTGTAACAGGTTTAATATTTCTACATCCTCTTTGCAGTTCATCTTAGTACCGGTCAACAGCTGGAAAGGTGAGGTATCTATGCTTCTCTGATACGTACTATTTATAGCTCTCTGTACTCGTCCCACGTGCTTGTACCATAGAGACTGATCTTCTATGCATAACTTGGTCAACATCGGTATCATAATACGATGGATTCTCTCTACTTGGCCGTTACTCCTGGCTACTCCAGTTGTAATAGTCACATGCTGGATACCCTCATCTTCACAGTACTTCTGGAAAGCTCCGCTCGTGAACGCCGTACCTCTATCGGTAATAATGCGTATTGGGTTACCGAATGTCTGCTGCTGTACTTGCAACCTGCTAATTACTTCAGCACTGGTTGTTGACTTCGTTGGGTAGAGCCACACAAACTTTGTGAATGCGTCCACAACTGTCAGTATATGATTGTAACGCTTCTTTGTTTCAGTCAACGGTCCAATGTGGTCTAAATGCAACGTATGCAGTGGCGTTCCTTCTTTTGCAATAGGATTCAATAAGCCTTCTTGTTTGCCTTCTTTTCTGGTAGCTAATAAACAAGGTATACAACCTGTAATTACTTCTTCAATCTTCCTGTCCATGTTTCTTATGTAGTAATCTTTGCTTATAGCATCTTTCATCTTTCTCATGGCAAAATGACCATTACTGTGTACCTGCTTGATAACCTCTTTTTCCATAATCTTAGGTACCACCAGTTGCCGCTGATCACCTTTGTAAAGTATGTCATTTTGCACATAAAAGTCATTGTAATTTCCATCTTTCAAAATCAGCTGTTTAATGGCATTGAGCTCCTCATCTTTTTCTTGAGCTTGGCTAATCTTCTCGTGCAAGCTTACCACAATGGCCACGTATGGATTCCGGCTAAGAGCATCTGCATGTGGCATCTTAACACCCGGTCGATGTTCTATCTCATAGTCATACTGGTCCAGTAGTAGTACCCATCTTGCCACTTTAGCTGTCAGATCTTTCTTTTTCAAAGTGAGCTCAAACGCTTGACAGTCTGTAACAATCTTAAAGTGAATACCAAATAGGTAATGGTGAAACTTCTTCACAGATTCCACAATAGCTAGAGCTTCGAGTTCATAGCTTGAATATCGACTTTCTGCTTCACTTGTACGTCTAATTCTATAGTATACAGGGTGCAGTTCTCCATCTTGACTTCTCTGCATAAGTATACCTGCCAGAGCCTGGCTCGACGCATCTGTGTGAAGTTCTGTGTGTAACTTCGGATTGAATATCTTTAAAACTGGTTCACTCGTCAACTTAATCTTTAAAATGTTATAGGCTTCCCTTTGTTCTTGACCAAAAACAAACTTAGCATCTTTTCTCATCAAGTCAGTTAAGGGTCTTGCTATCTGTGCATAATCTTGTATGTACTTACGGAAGTATGAGGTCAATCCAATGAAACTTTGTACTTGTTTAAAATCTCTTGGCTCTGGATAACATGCTACTGCCTTAATTTTGTCTGGACTTGGCTGTACCTGCCCTTCTTTGATAAGATGCCCTAGGTACTCAATCTCTTTGCATATCAGGTGTGCCTTCTTCCAATTAATTTCCAAACCATACTCCGCAGCTACTTCCAATACTCGTTCCAGCTTTGAGAGTGCATCTTGCTCCGTCTGACCTGGAATTATTATATCGTCAATGAATACCATCATAACACCTTCTTGAATTAAATCTTTAAAAATAATGGTGATGAATCTCATGAAATACTTCGGTGAGACTGATAAACCGAATGGGGCTCTTAGGAATTCCCATTGCCCATGGTGCGTAACAAACGATGTATATGGGACTGACTCCTTGCTTATCCTTAAATGGAAGAACCCATTTTTCAAATCAAGTACACTGAACAACTTAGCATCCTTCAACTTGTCAATTAGGTCTTCGATCAATGATAGAGGAAACTCATCTTTAACCATCTTCCTGTTAAGCAGTCTATAATCAACACACACTCTGGTTGAACCATCTTTCTTTTTTACTAAAACTAACGGGCTAGTGTACTCAGAAAAACTCACCTGTATAATTCCTTTCTGCATCCATTCATCTACCTGCTCTTCGACAATCTGCTGTTCTGCCAAGGAAAGTCTTCTCGGACGTTGTGCCACGGGGATGTCATCTTTCAGTATGATCATAGTCATAGTCATAGTCATATACTTTATTTGCCATAAGTATACAAGTATACATGCAAATATACATTTAAAATTCGTATTTACATATTTACATAAAAAAGAAAAAAAAACATTCAGTCGATATTAGACATGTACATACATTTACAATATGTTGATCTTGAGTTCGATTGGCGCCTCCTTTGTTTGTATAGGTTTGTATTCAGCCACCAGTCGTTCCACCTCTTCTTTAACAACGTTGTCGTGGATGTGACCTGAAACATCACCCTCACTCACACAATTCACCCTCGCCAACCATCCGTCATCCTCTGATATGAACTTTACGGAACCCTCGCGCATAACCATCACTACAGTATCCAGAAATTCACGACCTATAATTACTGGAAATGGCATAGCATCATTGGATACAATATGGAATATTACATCGTTATAACACTTCCCGTCAATTATAATACTTTGGTAAAACTTTCCAAGCGATCTTACCACCGATTGTCCAAATCCGTTTATCACTTTGTCCTCAACGCACATTTCCACTTTTAATTTATTAAACACGTCCAATCTAATAAGGTTTAACGCACTACCCGAGTCAATTAATGCGCTTACATCCATTCCGCATAAATAAATCAATTTCATCGGCTCATCGGAAATATTTTCAATCTTTTCGTCGTGTTTGTTTACATCCAAATGCCGGCCGCTGACAATGACATCCGCCATAGTGAAGTTGTCATCGATGCGCGCTTCCTCATTGGCCGATTGCCCGAACATGGCCGACCGCCGCCGACTATCCGTCGCCGCCGCCGAACCCGATGATTGCTGTCTCCCTTTGTCGTTACGGAAATCGTGAAACGACTTCGCCGCCGGAACATCGCCGCGCTCTTTTAAATTGTTCGATGTACACTGACTTCCGATATGTCCAAACTCGTTACACCGAAAACATTTGACGCCCTTCGTACATGTCAAAGCCAAATGATTATCTTCGCCGCATTTATAGCACCGTTTTCGACCTGCCGACGATGATGAATTATTCTTCATATTATCTTTTTCTATCTTATTATGATTAGGTTTAACTTCTTGCACTTCTTTCTTCGTTTTCATCTTCATCTTTTCGTATAACTGTAATTTTTCTTTTAGGACCGGATAGGTAGTTGCGCCGTACAAAATAGCTTTGTTAAGCTCGTAATCAGTTATGCCGTCGATAATGTATTGTATAGCTATGTAATCTGGGAATTTTGCGCGTTTACCCAGCTCCTTCATGACCAGCATATATTGATAGTAGGACTCTTCCTTCTTCTTTTTTCTACTACCCATCAGCTCGTGCATCTCCTTGATGTTAATGGAATCCGGGAATTCTTTAAATACTGCCGCTTTGAGATCTTCGTATTTTTTGAAGGTTTTCTCGGATTGTAGCCATAGCGCCGCCGTGCCGACTAAAGATCTTCGCGCTACAATGAGGATCTGGGCTTCCGTCCAACTGAAGATTTCTGCATTGTCTTCAATGTCTTGAGCCCATTTCGTCGATGAATGCGCCTTGTCGTCGCCGCTGAACTTCGGTATTCCGTCTAATACCATATTAAAATTGAAACTTCCATCGGACGCCATTTTTTTTTTTCTATGAAAATTTTCCAAATTTTCAATTTCGTCGTTTCTTAAATATTCTTGAGGCAATCCCGCTTCAGACACCAAAATTATGTGGGATTCTCTATTGCCTCCGAATAAAATGCGTTTCTTCGTTAATTTAGATTTATTTTCACCAGCTAAATTGTTTTACTTCTTTCACACCACGTCTTACACCGTTCACATCTTACAACGTTCGTTCGTTCTCCATTCAAATCGTTCTCCCGTCCCTCTCGCACCGTCTACCATCCTTCTCTCACACGTACGCTCCGTTCCACTCATCTTCTTACGTTCCGATCCTACAGTAGGTTAATATCCCATTGTTCAGGGATAGATAGATCCAAGTGCTTTTGTCAACCAATAAGGTGGAAGTACCAGTGCGTAACATGTCAACAAAGAATATTTATTTGAATCACAATATTTTGCTCATACATAAATCTACATAAAGTATTGTCATGTGTTTTGGGAGAGGAGTTTGTAAGTTTTGTTAAATAATATTTATTTTATAGGGTGACAATATCAAAATTTCTCAAAATTGCAAATTTTCTTAGTCAACCAAGTCCATTGTACGAGTAAGTGTTAGGTGCTATTGCTGGCACTCCCAATAGGGTGGCACCTCAGTAAAACTTTCAATATCGCATATTGCGACATTGAAAATGTTAACACTCAGTCCTAATAAATGTCAGCCTCTCTTAAAATTATACAAATAATTTTGATATACCCTAATTATTTCAAAGTTGGGATATGAAGCATTAAAGGCACATGGCATAAGCATACATTTATCATTGTTTAAATGCCCTAGTAGTTGATTTTATCTTATAGATGGCAACTCAACCTATGATGACGAGTATTGGTACAGTGTCAGGTACTAGTACTTCCGTCAGAAATATTTTAAATAAGTAGGTACCCGACAATATTCGTATTATTTGCTTACACTTATTCAAATACCTTAAATAACAGACGAGTCGATTGTACAAAAGTAATGTACATAGCTAAAGGCTTTGATGGATACAAAATCCAGCCTCCGTAGCCTAGTTGGTAGTGACCCTGCCTACGAAGCTGGAGGTTCCGGGTTCGAATCCCGACGAGAGCATTATTTGTGTGTTAGTAAGTGATATATATTTATAATTTTAAAAATTTAACATCACACGTTTAATTTTTATGATCTTACATTTTGTCTATAGTTGCCGATTTCTAAGAATGGCATTTGGAGCATTCCACGGTCTCGTGGGGGACATTTGTACGATGATTTTAAACTTTGTGTTACTGTAAAACACGCAAAAATGAACATATTTTAAAATAAACAGAAAGTGGTGATACAATGAACCTTAACCTACAAGATGATATAATATTATGAAGAATTAAACTAGTATTATTATGAATTCTCGACACCCGATTTAAAGTCGCGTGCGGGACAGCCAATCCACCGCCCTTTGTGACGTGGTTATTAATATTGATATTTCAGCGAATTGAACACACCGATTATGACCGATTTTTTATTATAGTCGACGTAATAACACTTAGCATATTTCCGCAAATAAAATGAAAAATATATCTTTGAATTATTTTATATAAAATAAAGATTGCAGAATCTCGTGCGGGACAGGTTAGACTCGTGCGGGACGAGTACGATTGAGGTGAAAAATAAATGGATAAATACAAGTTTTATAAAGTAACTAAGTGTTAATTTCGCAATCTAAGTTATGTTAAATGGAAAATTACAAATTTAAAGTTGCAAATTCCTCACAAACTGCATTTTTCTTTGCTTTAACTTTTAAATATTTGAGTCACACGTGATGATGACGTGAAATTTTGAAATTCCCTGAATAGGTTTGACTTTGGCCCACGGTTTAATTTCATTTTTTTGTGTTATTTCTGACTGAGGTATGTAGAAAATCTTAGTTGGTTTAATTACTTGCGATGCAACTTTGATGAAATCTTCAGCAGACTGTATAGCGCATATGTCCTAAGCTTGACTGAGCATCAAATTGCCCCCTACTCCATCTACGACACCTTTTCCATGCGAGGTCTTCATCGACACATTCCAAATCACGCCTCATGTCTTCAGCAAGTTTTATATTGTAACGATGACAAAGTCCTTTTATAACGTCCTTTTTAGGCGAAGGCGGTAGACTTCGTACGGCTTTTAAGGTAGCCTTTGATGCTGTCTGTGGACATCTGTACGGAGATTGGGTTGGAGGGTTATTTGGCTTAGAAAAGGGCCCTGCTACCGCCATCGAAGCATATGCATGAGTTTCTGAAAATGACTGACTCCTTTTTAACTCTCTTTGTCTTCGTTTTTTATCACGTTCACGTTCTCTTAACTCATTAAGCTTCTTAGCCGTCATAGTTTCTTTCTTTAACCGTTTTTAATTACTTATACGTAAATTTTAATTTTTTTATGAAATCGGGGTCTCGTAATTATCGTTTTCGCGACATTTTTTATGAATAGCCGCTTTATCGCTTGGCATTTTGG
This sequence comes from Thaumatotibia leucotreta, assembly GCA_025490895.1. Taxonomy (NCBI): domain Eukaryota; kingdom Metazoa; phylum Arthropoda; class Insecta; order Lepidoptera; family Tortricidae; genus Thaumatotibia; species Thaumatotibia leucotreta. The sequence continues at coordinate 451 of JALPQI010014888.1, read as the reverse complement.
AGAAAAAAATAAGCAGTTTCAGTAAAAACAGCAATTAAGTATCACTTGTGCTTGCAAAAGATCGCGTGCGGGACAATAACTTTAAACTCACTTAAAATATGTGTCACTCAGATGAATACTAAATCTTATTACCGCTAATAAACACTGTTTAGTCATGCAACATAAATAATCCTGGAACACTTTATACACAAAAAATATTTACTTAAAGTCATAGAAACTCGTGCGGGACAGCTGTACATTGACTATATTTAGTTATATGCTCTGTCATAAACAAACAAGAGAACTTGAATAAATATAATTAAATAGTAAAATAGAATATACTTTGTACCTCGACATATCAATAAAGTATGTGTAGCATGCCAGAAAGTCGACAAAATGGTCTGTGAAATACTTAAGAGCCTTCAAGACTGTTAACAAAGTAAATGAATAGTGTTTTTCTGAAAGACTCATA
>JALPQI010014887.1:0-30552 GCA_025490895.1 Thaumatotibia leucotreta | reverse complement strand
CACGTACACATACACACGTAACACACGTAACGTCTTCTTCGAGATTCTTTTATCTGGTAGGTTCGTCGAGTGATATCATTAGGTATGCAGGCGAGGCAAGCGGCCTTAACGACTTCAAACTACAGAATTAATTTAGACAATATTCCGTCGGGTTAAAGGCAGAACCAGGGTTAAAGGCAGAACCAACCATTTCCTTGAAGTTGGTTTTGACAAATCGTATTTTATGCCAATAACATAAAATAGTATTTGTTTTACCGAAATAGTTGGTTTTGCCTTTAAACCGGCGATTCATATTTTAAATGCTCCAAGCTGCCAGCAATCTGTTTCCCATTATGCATTTTCACATTAACCTTAAAAACAAGAACAGACGTACCTATTTTTCGATATTATTCGATAACTGATGTACTCGTCGCGTAATATCTTTAGGCATCTCGACCAACCACGAATCCTTCAATTTTTGTCCTTCCTACCTTCCTACGTCCTTCTTTCCTTCCTTCCTACCTTCGTAATTCCTATCAATCAACTTATACAATAAGACAATATTATTTTAAATGCTCAAAGCTGCCAGCAACTCTCTAATCTGCTTCCCATCACTAATTTTCACGATATCTCTAAAGGCACGTACACATGTAGCCTCTTTTTCGAGATTCTTCGAGATCTGGTGCGCCCGTCGAGTGATTTCCTTAGGTATGCCGGCGAGGCGGGCCGCGTTGAAGCCGTAAGACTTGGGACACGCTCCGGGGGATAATTTGTAGAGGAATGTGATGGTTTCTTCTGGGATGTGATCGTCGCTGTCCGCTGTGGACTCGTCGGTTTCTACCATGCACGCCTGTTAGAAAGTAAATATTGAATATCTATTATACCTACACATAGATCGCACAAATCCCTAGCCTCAGTATTATATGCATAATTAACACGCTCACTGCGGGGTCGTATATGAACTGTATAAGGCACTGGTCTCACCGCGAGCTATTAAGCTATGAACTATCGGCTATAAAGACGAACAAAAGATACGCCGTGTAAATAAAAGAGACACGGCGATACTCGCCCGGCGGTGAATCGGTGATAGCCGATAGCTGAGCGAGTATCGCCGTGTCTCTTATTTTCATGGGAGTGCGTATCTTTTGTTCGTGTTTATAGCCCATAGTTCATAGCTTAGTAGCTCGCGGTGAGACCAGTGCCTTAGTATGGTTAATTACAATTTAACTTAATTGCCGCGAAGATGTTCATATCTGATAGAGTAAAAACGCGCATCAATTATAGAAGTACATAGTTATCTCCTATCTGTTTTACTATTCAAGCGTAAGAAGAAATATTAGTGTTGTAAATTTAATTCTAATCATAATTTCAATCTCACTATGATAAGTATGTATTTTTAAACGGTTTTTATTAACTTCACCGCGTATCAACTGTCGTCGATGCTTCAAATCTTGTGATCGATTTTTCGACCACTTCTACTGCACCGACATCAATAAAATTTGGAACTCTTATCAAGTCCCCATGACAATGCAATATTATAATATTTGTATCCTTGTATCCTCAAAGCCTGATGCTGCAGACGTACTGCTTACCTTAACCGAGAGTGTTAGACACGTGAAAATGAAAGTATAGTATGTTTGGCATAATCAAATACTAACAGCCTGATCTTGACTTCCAACTCCTCACTCCTGATGCTGCAGTACTGCTCACAATAACCGCAAGGTTTATCTTTTATCGATATCTTGATTGTAAAGAAGTTCTTTAGATATTAAGTAAAAACATGCGAATTTAATACTTACGTCCAACTCCTCAACTCTGATACTCCAGTGTTACCTACTGCCTGCCACAACCGCTAGGCTTAGCGAAATATATATTTTGAAGTACCTACTGCTTTAGATACTTGGTAGAAACATACGGATTTCATTATCATCATCATCAGCATATCAGCCGAAAGACGTTCACTGGTGAATATTGCCACAAGATGGGTAAAAATATATACATTGAATAGACTGACAGCGTGAGTAGTTCACGTAAGGCGCGCTGTTGGGTCTAGCTGATAGACTAACAGCGTGAGTGGTTCGCGTAGGGCAGGCCGTCGGGCCTGCGGCCCTCCATCTGACAGAGTGATAGCGTGAGTGGATCGCATAGGGCGAGCCGTCGAGCCTGCGGCCCTCCATCTGATAGAGTGATAGCGTGAGTTGGTCGCGTAGGGTGAGCCGTCGGGCCTGCGGCCCTCCATCTGATAGAGTGATAGCGTGAGTTGGTCGCGTAGGGTGAGCCGTCGGGCCTGCGGCCCTCCATCTGATAGAGTGATAGCGTGAGTGGATCGCATAGGGCGAGCCGTCGAGCCTGCGGCCCTCCATCTGATAGAGTGATAGCGTGAGTTGGTCGCGTAGGGTGAGCCGTCGGGCCTGCGGCCCTCCATCTGATAGAGTGATAGCGTGAGTGGATCGCATAGGGCGAGCCGTCGGGCCTGCGGCCCTCCATCTGATAGAGTGATAGCGTGAGTGGATCGCATAGGGCGAGCCGTCGGGCCTGCGGCCCTCCAGCTGATAGAGTGACAGCGTGAGTGGATCGCATAGGGCGAGCCGTCGGGCCTGCGGCCCTCCATCTGATAGAGTGATAGCGTGAGTGGATCGCATAGGGCGAGCCGTCGGGCCTGCGGCCCTCCAGCTGATAGAGTGACAGCGTGAGTTGGTCGCGTAGGGTGAGCCGTCGGGCCTGCGGCCCTCCAGCTGATAGAGTGACAGCGTGAGTGGATCGCATAGGGCGAGCCGTCGGGCTTGCGGCCCTCCAGCTGATAGAGTGACAGCGTGAGTGGGTCGCGTAGGGTGAGCCGTCGGGCCTGCGGCCCTCCAGCTGATAGAGTGACAGCGTGAGTGGATCGCATAGGGCGGCCTTCCAGCTGATAGAGTGACAGCGTGAGTGGGTCGCGTAGGGCGAGCCGTCGGGCCTGCGGCCCTCCATCTGATAGAGTGATAGCGTGAGTGGATCGCATAGGGCGAGCCGTCGGGCCTGCGGCTCTCCAGCTGATAGAGTGACAGCGTGAGTGGATCGCATAGGGCGAGCCGTCGGGCCTGCGGCCCTCCAGCTGATAGAGTGACACCGTGAGTGGGTCGCGTAGGGTGAGCTGTCGGGCCTGTGACCGTCCGGTTGATAGACTGACAGCGCAGGTGGTTTGCGTAGGACGTGCACTCGGACCTACGGTCCTCCAGTTGATAGACAGAGATGTGAGTCCCTCCGGTTCACGTAGTGCGTGCCATAGTGCCGTCGAACCTATGGCCCACGGTTGATAGACTGCATGGATTGACCCTATGGGCCCTCGGTTCACGTCGGACTTTCCGTCAGACCTGCGGTCCTCCGGTTGGTCGACTGAAAGTATGAGTTTATATTTTATAGTCTCGAAATTCGACTTGTATTTTGTGTAACAATTAACAATATAAAAATTTAAACTTGATTTTCTCAATAAACTAATTTGATTGATATATTCCTTATTGTCAGATCTCTGTTATCTAAGATATTGTATGAATAACACGTACATTTGAGACACTACGAGCATTCAAGCTGACATTTTTTTAGTGTCGGATTACTAAAAATATCTATTCAGCAGGGATTCCTCTCTCGTTACACATAAAATAATGTCCATTACGTTTACATATGTGTCGTGATTAAAGCGCGAGAGTTAAACGCTAGCATGCATAATTGTATTGCATATTACGAACAACATCTTGATCTAGAATAAGTAGGTATAGTATCGGAAATTAACTTAACAATTGTACTAAAAACTTGAAAATAAAATAAGTAAAAAAAGTTTTAAGTTAAACGGTTTTTATTGCACCAAAAACTAGAAAATAAAATTTAGTTGTAACTAACCGTAGATGCTACTTTCTGTAGATTAGTCACGTGAAACTATTATCACTGTAGTCTTCGCAAGTCGGATGCTGAAACCCACGTTTAGTCTCTATGTCAGTGGATTAACCGTTACCTAATCGGAAACTTTTAGCAAACTAAAATAAAAACGTGGGGCGTTATTATAAAGAAACATACAAGTTCAAAATATGTACTTGTAGCTTTAATTTTGCAATTAATCATCCATCTGTTCCAACACTTCTACAGAGGTAAATAACTTTTATCAAGGCCAGAACGAAACTTATTACACTATTGCTACCTGATTTCTATGTGTGTTCTTAAATAACTATACAGGGTGTTTGTTATGTCGTTAGCCAAATTTGGATATGTCATTCGCGATCACCAGTACACAACATTTTTGAAAAAAAAAGTGACACTTTTTTTTAGTTTTTTTTCCCTTTTTTTATCCGGCAAAAACATAATTTGTGGTCACTAGGCAAGTTTGTTTCAATCCGTGCGATTCGATGGCAGACAAAAGGGTAGCAGGTTTGAGTAGTCAAGTCTTAGCCAATCAGGAATTCATCACAAGCACCGATCAGCCGACGTCACTCACCCCACCATCGGCACTAAACAATGAATAAAATGTCCTAACTACATGCACACACGATTGTTATTTGATTAAAACTGCCCAAGCACATACCTACCTGTACCTGCTCGTCGTCATCAACAATTCAATTTGCTTAGAGAGTGCATTAGAATCGATATCTGAGGTAAACCAGTACGCGTTTGTATGACGGAACATTTAAGTTACTCCGTTCTTGAGGTCAAATTATGCTGGCTCGGCTGATCGCAAGATGCCATGTGCCATTTGTACAGCACTCTGTAAACAAAGAAGGAGTGCGCTTGCGTAAACGCGCTCGAATCAAACTACCCTCAGATCGGCGCGCAACTCAAAATACCCTCATTATTAGTACTGTATGCGATAGACTGATAATGCTGTCTCGTGAGATATACCTGCAAGTTAAGCTCCACCTCCATTCCCCACCACGCGTAGGAAACTTGTTACGTACGTTATAACGCATTGAATTAGTTACCTTATGCGGGTTAATTAAAGTTGCAAACTCAAACACCCTTTCCAATCTGATTTGGCAATTATGAGATGATGGGGCAGTACGCAAAGTAAGCAAGTGATCATAGTGACCAAACATTCGTTAGATAATGGGATTTAAAAAAAAATCTATAACAAAAAGGATAATGAAAAATGGATTATTTTTGTTTTACCAAATATTTTTTTACGCCTTTACCCAGCACATATTGCAATATGGCTAATGATATAACAAACACCCTGTATACACGTAGTGACTTAAATCACAATTGCGTACGCCCCACGTTTTTATTTCAGTTTGGTAAAAGTTTCCGATTAGGTAACGCTTAATCCACTGACATAGAGGCTAAACGTGGCTTTCAGCATCCGACTTGGGAAGACTACAGTGATAATAGTCTCACGTGACTAATCTACAGAAAGTAGCATCTACGGTTAGTTACAACTAAATTTTATTTTCTAGTTTTTGGTGCAATAAAAACCGTTTAACTTAAAACTTTTTTTTATTATGTATAAACATATTTGGCACTACGTAATAATTTACGACGTTGTTATTTAATTATACCATGGTAATGTGCATTATTTGGGCGATTAGGACCACATTCTAAACATCTATCTTTTCCGCTTTATTGATAGAAGACGCTAGAATGTTCAACCCCTATATGCCCCAGCACAACCCCAGAATGCGACGCCAGATGGTGTACAAGCGAGTGGTAGTGCGTAGGGAACACTACTCGACACCCCCTCTCGGCGAGTTCCACACACACGCCTGACGCTATCCCCGTACCGCCGTTATGTGGTTGTTATACCTTCTAGAATATTTCGACCACTCACCATATGCCCCAGCACGACCCCAGGATGCGATGCCAGATGGTGTACAAGCGAGTGGTAGTACGTTGAGAACACGACTCGACACCCCCTCTCGGCGAGTTCCACACACACGCCTGACGCTATCGCCGTACCGTCATATGTGGTTGTTATACCTTCTAGAATATTTCGACCACTCACCATATGCCCCAGCACGACCCCAGGATGCGACGCCAGATGGTGCACAAGCGAGTGGTAGTGCGTTGAGAACACGACTCGACACCCCCTCTCGGCGAGTTCCACACACACGCCTGACGCTATCGCCGTGCCGTCATATGTGGATGTGCCGCGGCCTGCGGGAAGGACAATTTATTAAAAATAGTACTTTTCTCAAACTTGCGATGAAATGTTGGCATTACGTACGTGTAAATAAACCAGGAAGTACCATCAGACCATCACGCTGGTTCGATGATTGAACTTGATATGTTAAGGCATTTCATAACATAACTAAGTAACCTGCTTTAAAAAGTTAATTACCGGAAGTAACTTGAAAAGCGACAGAACAACTTGGCATTTCACCTTAAAAAAAAGAACCAATGTCAATGTCGCCGGGTAAAAGACTATCTCAAATAGTTAAAATAAATTAGACGTATAAGTTGTTCATTTTTAATTATTTTGTAGATTCGTTTCGTTCTTTGACTTATTTGTTTGTATACTGCAAAAATCACTTTAGATTTTTTATTTCATTGCAAGTTTGAGAAAAGCACTGTACAAATCTCGGCTAGAAACAAGGTTGCAGGCCGCGAAACAGGACCTCAGTTCAGTTCCTTCGGCCAGATATATCTACTTGGCCTGTAACCCTTCGTTTCCCGTCCTCTATAGTAATGTACTGTTACTGCAGACGCCAGAAAACTTAACTTAGCAGGCTGCGTAGCTATTTTGCGTATTTTTTTTATTTATTCGTGTGATGTAATCTTTTACCCGCGGTAACATTGACATTAAGCATTATGTTTTTTTACGGAGTAATCGCAAGATGGTCTATCACTTGTCAGAAGGTTACTTCCTGTACTTTGCAATCCTGGGATTAGTTATAAAACTCCATTATCAAGTCCAGTCATTGAACCAGCGCCATGGTAGTTCCGGGTCCAATTTGAAGTAAAGTTAAAGATTTTATTTCATTGAGGTGTGGTTTGACGTAGTAAATGATACAACGAAGTCTGAGGTAAAACTGAATATGTTTATTTGTGAAACAAGGCTTTTTATACTAAAATCATATGCATTAAGTAATGTAAGGTTGCGGGTCAAAGTAGTGTTAACTATTATAGGTTCCTTATTAGGAATGAGATCAAGTTTCAATTAGGTTGCGGCTATACAGGACTGAATAGGTTGGGGCTACACTACATCATAACGGATAACTAATTTAGGTTCACTACAGGTTTCTAAAAGAGGACATACACGTAGCAGTAAACCTGCACAAACTTTCATTTGAAACTATGCCCTCGGCCGCGGCGCTTGATATCGAGGCAGTAGCGTTAATTGGTTTATTATATTATTATTTATTTTATTGAAGAAAAAGAAATATATACGAAGATATCATGAACGATGGTGCAAATCATGGTTATTGCAAAGAAAAGAGTACTCTCAAGTGAACTTGTTGAAATAATTGAGATTTGAGCCGAATAATTTTCGCAATTATTTATTTATTTATATTTGTCTATACACTCCTCCATGACAGTGTTCCGCTAACGAGACGACGACATTTTGCACAGCAACGCGTATGCGTCCTTCCCTGCTAGCAACCACAGGACAACTGACGGCTACGTACGACTGACCCACACACGCTCAGTTTTGCCTGCACAGTTGAATTGTACAGGTCTACCCACACGCAAAAAATATCAATTTTCAATATTTTTTCGGTTGCATGAACAGGTGTGAAAACCTGCACAGTTCTGTAACATACACTCTCCGGTTTACCTGAACAGTTGACCTGTACAGGCAAACCTGTCAGGTTCACCCTTACGTGTATGGCCTGCTTTAGACCACTTCTAAGTAGAAATGCGCCTACGTGGAGCTTGATCGTTTGTCCAATAGCTAAGGTCTAGGTAAAACTTACCAAGCTCGTCCAATAGAACTAGCGAGTGCACAGTGGCATGTTTCACAATAGCCGCCGTTTCGTTCATCTCCACGAGGAACGTGGACTGCCCCGACAGGATGTCGTCGGCGGCGCCTAGCCTTGTGAACACGCGGTCCACTAGGCTGAGGCTGCATTCTGATGTTTGTACGTCTGAACCCTGTCAAAAGAGTTATTAATACTTACCAAGCTCGTCCAATAGAACCAGCGAGTGCACAGTGGCGTGTTTCACGATGGCCGCCGTCTCGTTCATCTCCACGAGGAAGGTGGACTGCCCCGACAGGATGTCATCGGCGGCGCCTAGCCTTGTGAACACGCGGTCCACTAGGCTGAGGCTGCATTCTGATGCTTGTACGTCTTGGTATTTCTCAGAGCGTAAACGGACATCTCATTCATCTGGTCACGTTTTTTTGGAAGTGGCTGAATGATTTGAGGTTGGTTTTGGTTGTCTAATAGAGAAACGGGTGCTGTATCTGACGACCGAAAATGGCACCAAAAGATGTAGCCGCTTCCAAAAAAACGTAACCAGATGAATGAGATGTCCGTTTGCGCTCTGAGAAATGCCCGTCTGAACCCTGTCAAAAGAGTTATTAATACTTACCAAGCTCGTCCAATAGAACCAGCGAGTGCACAGTGGCGTGCTTCACAATGGCCGCCGTCTCGTTCATCTCCACGAGGAAGGTGGACTGCCCCGACAGGATGTCGTCGGCGGCGCCTAGCCTTGTGAACACGCGGTCCACTAGGCTGAGGCCAATGATATATAACTAAAGATACGTTATACCGGCTCTAAAAATTAAGCGCTCAAATTACGATAATTCTAACAATCGCTCTTAGTTCTACACAGACCACCGAGAGGTGTGTACCACAGCAGAGTTCTCACAAACCACATGAGATGGAACTTAAAATATCATTTTATGTTATGTAACAATCAAAACTCCAAAATAAAACGCAAAAATGCCCTCAAAATCACACATCATGCCCAATTAAACTGAATTACATTTTTTTTTTAAATTTTATTGTTTATTGAAAATAAATAGGACGCCATTTTGACGTTTTTGACTGACTTAGAGAAAGAGACAAGCTTATGGTCTTTACGATCGAGAGTAACAAAGATAAACCAATGTTTATCAATAATAGGCTCAAAAATTCATGCGCGATTGTCAAATGCTAGTTGTCTCTTTTTTGTTTATTTAATACGAGTATATGTATTTTGCCTTCTCTTTTACGCATTTTGAAGTGTGAAGGCAATTGTATCTCAACTGCTACTAAATTATAGGTGCATGCTGTGAAGTATTTATTTCGCGCATTTTGTTAGAGTATAACGTATCTTTAGTTATATATCATTGGCTGAGGCTGCATTCTGATGCTGGTACGTCTGAACCCTGTCAAAAGAGAGTTATTAATACTTACCAAGCTCGTCCAACAGAACCAGCGAGTGCACAGTAGCGTGTTTCACGATGGCCGCCGTCTCGTTCATCTCCACGAGGAAGGTGGACTGCCCCGACAGGATGTCGTCGGCGGCGCCTAGCCTTGTGAACACGCGGTCCACTAGGCTGAGGCTGCATTCTGATGCTGGTACGTATGAGCCCTGTCAAAAAAAGTTATCAAAACATTGTACAGATAGTTCAACTCATCTTTGCGCGCGGTGCTATGTGTGCGTGCGCTAGTAATTATACAGCTTTCATTTGTTTTTGTTTTGTGTGGCAGCGACGCGGCCGTCGTCGTCCGAGCAACACGTGTATATACAAGGTTTACTCACACATAGCGCCGCGCGCAAAGATGAGTTGAACTATCTGTAATAGTTTTTGCCACACTAACATGAGAGAAGCTTGCCGCCCATTTTCCGGCCCCATAGCGTCATCAGCCTATCTCACTGCTGGACGTAGCCCTCTCCTATTAATTAACTATGCGTAATGAAGACGCATTAGGAGTTAAATGCCCATAATCGCCACGGCATGCGGATTGGTGATCGCAGTAATGTGTCCACTATGATGACACTGCTGCCCATCATCAATCTTCTATCAATGAATAGTTAACGGCACTTCACGTAGAAGCACAGCATCACCAATTGTATACCATTCAGTATTATCTCCGCCGCAGTAGTCTCAATAAAATCTACTACATATTATAACTAGCGACCCGCCCCGGCTGCGCATGGGTACTATACCTACATAAAAACCTTCCTCTTGAAATTACTCTACCTATTAAAAAAAATCTCATCAAAATCCGTTTCGTAGTTTTAAAGATTTAAGCGTACAAAGGGACATAGGGACAGAAAAAGTGACTATTTTATACTGTGTAGTGATTATCATCAGCAATAGGTGCGCAGCCTCACGGCCCCAGTTCGCATCGTTCGGGATGAACTCCACCAATGAGGGTTTTCTCGAAAACGTATGCCACTAGTTGAATTGCAAAGAAACACAATTATCTAGCTTTAAAGAAAAACTAACTAGAAGGTGTTTTTATTGTGTTATATAATTTTACTAACTCATACAAAACATACACGAAACTATAGGCGCTCTGAGAATTTAGACAAGTTTCTGGACCAGACACCTAGGTGCTGCCGCCCTGGTGAACGTCATTTCAGAAACCCCTCATTGTATAAATATGTATTATAATTAATAGTGATAATTACCAAATGCGCCAACACGGTGAGTAGTCCCAACTGCCGCATGAGAGTAGACTTGCCGCCCATGTTCGGTCCCGTCAGCAGCAGAAGTGCAGCATCGCCGCCCAAGTTTGTGTCGTTCGGGATGAACTCAGCTACGGGTATGCATGGGTGCCGTCCGTCCACTATGTTTATGAAGGGCTGCAATTATTAAAGGCTTATTAAACTCGATAGAATCAAATTTCTGCTCTAATTTGTAAATGTTAAAGACAGATAAAACGCTAGAAGTCATAAAAAAGTTTATGAATAACACTGGGTCCTGGTCAGGGCCGAATTTAGAGGGCTTCGGGGCAACAAAGCAGTGGAGGCCCCCTGCTGGCCCCCAATTATTTTCCAAATAAAATAGACAATTTTTTTCAGTCAAGTTGTTCAATAAATATTTTTTTATGGAAACTTGTATACATTATTTTATTATTTAACAAACATAAATATAATCGGAAACGAGAATTATATTAAATTAAATTTTAGCGTTAACGAATGGAATCTTCCCAGGTTTTTTTTATCGTTGATGATTTTGCTGAAATCCAGTTCCCAGAGTAGATCATACATCTCCGCTCGGCTACCTTGCGAACTCTGCTAGCACCAACAGTTTGATCAAACTGCGACGCACTGAACGGCGTCCCAATACGCGTGATTAATTGAGAATTTCTCGAACATTCTACTGCCTGACTAGCCTGAATCCTGTATAACTCACCTTTTCATGCCCTGCAAGTACTTCCCACGCTAATGTCTCGCGAACTCTGCTAGCGCTAGAAGTATAAACGGTGACTTCCCAATACGCGCGGTAGCTCGAGAATTTCTCGAAGATTCTACTGCCTGACTACCCTGAGTCTTGCATATCTCACCTTTTGTTCCGGATCGAAAATAACACTCGGCAAGCAAACATCCCCACTCTGCTGCCTCGCAAACTCTGCTAATGCCAGAAGTATGTCCAAAATCGCCACGCACTGAACGGCGGCCTCCCAATACGCGTGGTTGCTTGAGAATTTCTCGAACATTCGACGGCTCAAGTCCTTTAGGACGTCACGCTTTTGCTCTTCCGCTGCCGTCATGCGAGCTAGCAGGTCCTGAAATTGTATAACATTATAAAGTAGAGGAATAGAAAGTATTGAATTGAATTTGTTTACTGGGCCTTTACCGATGTTTTCCCTTAGGAAACGGAATAAACGTATATCGTGATTTACATGAACATTTTCATCAGCATATTAAGGCGTCCACATGTCCGTATCGTACGCATCGGACGCATCGTATCGCATTTCGTCCACTGATATTGCGATACGTCCAGTGCGAATCAGTGGGCGCACTTGTGTGACTTTCTATACAAAGAATACTGAACGTGATGCGTCCGATGCGTGCGATTCGCGTCTGTGGACGCCTAGTTTATAGGTTACAGTGTTACGAGTAAAGGACCATTGGCAGATTTGTATGGAGAGTGGACCAAAAACCAACAGAGCTGAAAGTGGTGTCATTAAATAGGTATTTACATTTATTTTATTTCAATTCCATTGCAAAACGGAGATATATTTGTATTTTCATCAGAGTAAAAACTATGATGATTGGTGTATGGACGACGGTGATTTACTTAGGGAGTACCCGCAGAACGCCTTACTCATATAAAAGTATCCAATGCAATTCAACTTTGCACCTATAGAATGAAATAAAGTACATAAGGAGACCTTTTTATTGACACTACTCCCAGCTCTGTTGGTTTTTGGTCCATTTTGACGCATAGTCCTTTGTCTTTACGTCGTGTCCGTGGCTTTTACCTTAGTTTCGCTGGTAGAGAATCTCTTGAATCCTTTTCGCGCGCCTTCCATGTGGTAGTCCGAAGTAGCCTTTTTACAAGCACTCTCTGGTACCTCTATCTGATAACGCTTCTTGTCAGTTCCCACGTACTTCAACTGAAATAAAAAATCCATTGCGTTCTTACGGTCAATAAGACAATTCGAGATCATCTGGCGGTACCTCGTGTTTTTAGGGTTCTCGCGTATAAAATAATGGTACATGCCAAAAGAGAACGAAAATGTATTACAAATGGTCAAGTGACATCTTAAGAATTGAATTGTGACTTTCGACGAAACTCTAAACGCAGTTTCTATATATACGATCGTTATATTAGCAAGGCCTCCACGATTCGAGAATAACTTACAATTGTTGTATTAATATAAATTGGGTGTAACGTCATGCCCGAAACGTCAGGATATAATTAAACGTAAGTTTACGCGATTAAGACCCGTTTGTCTGTAAAATATAATTGTTGTCGATTATACCATTTGCCAGAACAGTTTGGCCATCATGTACTTTATACATATTGTAATAAGTAAGGGTCACATAGTAAATAACCGAAATGTTCTCTGGATACCCGAATAAAAAGTGCTAGCTGCTATACAGGGTGTTACACCACACACTGAAAACCTTGACCGGGGTGATTTAGTAGACTATACTGAACCACTTAATTTCAGTACGGGGCCAATTAAAAAATTAAAAAATAAAAGTTTTCTCATACATTTTGACCGATCGATAATGACATTTTGTATGAAAGAACCAATATTTTTTAGAGATTTCTGGGTTAGCTCCATAGCAAAAGTTGTTCAGTATAACCTACTAAATCACCCCGTTCAAGGTTTTCAGTGGATGGTGTAACACTCTGTTTATTATTATTCAGCTTCCAGTATTGAAAAGGCAGTGTCTCATGTGACGTTTCTACACTCCAAGTACGATCTTACCCGACACTTGAAGTACTTCTCCTGTTCGGCCAAATACTCGTTCAGCTCCTTCTGTATATCTTCTATGAGCTGCAGAGTGCTATCATATTCTGGATCGACGCCCGCGCCGGGCAGAATGCGTCCTTCTTTCTCCGCTTCTGATTGGTTGAATCCTTCCTAAAAGATTACACTCTGTGAAGCCTTCATTTTATTAGCCCTTTGATGTCAAAATTACGTCACTTCCACATGCAGAGGATGTGTGAGCGTGCCAGTGACATATGTATACATGCGTAGCGCTGTCGATTCAGATCAATGTATCTACATTTGCTACACATAATAATAAGAAACGTGAACTTTAAAGCCCGTTAATAGTTCGATATTGTAACTGCTATATTATTTTATCGCTTTGTATGCATTCAAGATTAACTTAGGATATGGTGGGCATTTTCACTTCTAGGGACACCCAATTAGCTTAACACTCACAAAAAAGTTAACTTCGATGTCAGCTTTGTAACGACAATTAAGCATGAAATATTTACGTAAATCCTCTTTATTCGTGTTTTTATATTGCGTATTCTTTCTGGATTAAAAGATAAAAAAATATTTTTGTTAATATTTAATGCTTAATTATCGTTACAAAGCTGACATCGAAGTTAACTTTTTTGTGAGAGTTAAGTTAATTGGGTGTCCCTAGAAGTGAAAATGCCCTGATCAACTGTAAATATTGTACCGGAAACGATATTATTGCGTTAAGAAATTACATAATAAATCAACGAAAATAACGGGCTGAAAAAAGTAATTTCCTTGTCAGAGGACATCGTACATTAAAATTAAGTGAATGAACCTGCTAATTATAAGCACTCTTCCCTACAAGCCATTACATTTGGTAGCTCAGACTTCGATAAAAAATGCACAAAGTAATGTCTTTATGACCATAGCTGACAGATCTACGCTTCAGTTATTAAAACATCAATCATATAAAAAACGCAATCCTAATAAATCTCACAACATCTTCCACTCACCTTGAAAAACTTCAACGTATCCCTATAATCCGGGAACTTTCCTTTCGGGTTGAACTTCGTCAGTTTCCTCAACAATCCGCTCTCTGCGTCATCGAATAGTTCAACCAGTTTCAATGCAGACTGGAACCCGTTCAGGACTGCGATGAAATCGAGGACTTTGCGCTTGGAGTAAGTCTTCTCTTCGTAGAAAATGGCGCGCGAGTCGGGGTGGGATGTTGAACGCTTCAGGTTACCCAAAGTATGTACTCTGGAGAAAAACATCACTTAAAAAAGAGCATTGATTGAAATAGCTTTGAAATGTAAGAATAGTACATTTCCTAACTAGTGCGGGAAAACTTTTTTCGGCGAGGGTGAAAGTTGGAGTCCAAGTGAAACGAGGGCGACAATCACCCGAGTTAAAAAAAAGTTTTTGCACGCGTAAGGGACGATTTTTTTCATAACAAGTGCGTCAAAAAGAGAAATTACCGCGCGCGAAGCGTGCGCAAAGTTCGTTTTCGCGCACTAGTTAGGAAAAAAATCTTGCATGGTGGCTCCAATACACATACCTAAAGCGATGTTTTAAGAAGTTTGGCTACACAATCCTCTTACAATCAATGCCTCTTTAGTTAATAAATTACAATGCTAGATTCAATTTCTGCTTAAAATCTATAAGGCTATATATCTACCACCACTCAATCCTACAAAAAGCTGACGCCATTTTATAATACCTATTTCGGCAATTAGCGGTATAGTGGCGATGGCGTGAAGTTTTTTGTAGACTTAGATATTTTATCTGTCCGATTTTGTTGTTTAAATTGCCTCCAATTTATTGTTTATTAACCCTTTGCAAGCCGATCACGAACCTAACTCGTTATATTCGCAGTTGTGATCTTGAACTCTATCGATAACGTATTCGAGTTCAAATTTAAACGAATATTTTCTTTAGTCGGCTTGCAAAGGGTTAACATACATTTTTATTTTGGTTTTTATACACTTTTAAGCCTGTGTTACCTGGAGGTAACATAGGTAATCAGATAACCGCGTTAAACGGATTTGTGTCGGTGTGGTGTAAATAACTGACACGGAGTAAAAATTAGGGTACAACTTACTTCGCCAAAAGGCGTTCCAAATCCGGCAACGTAGTGAGAATGTTCTTGGCATCTTGACTCAATTCCTGGTTTTCGAACAACTCCTTAACGGCCGCCTGCCGTTCCTTTATGACCGCTAAATTGCAGCTTGGGGCGCATACCCACTGGTATAACAATCTGAAAGGACGTAGCTTGTTAAGACCATTGTCAACACTAGGGCTTGCAATTCCGGATTTTTTTGTATGGACAATATCAGAATTTCGATATCGCCCATACAAAAAAATCCGGAATTGTAAGCCCTAGTCAACACTATTGGCTAACCCCTTAATCATAATATTTTCTTCGGTTGCCGCGAGGATTACTCATGAAATAAAACTATGAAAACGGATAAACTCGCGTATATTAACGTTGTGTCGCCCGCGGACCATGAACCCTGTAAAGTGTTCGAAATAATAAATAAATAAATATTTTTGGACATATTTACACAAATTGACCTAGTCCCACGGTAAGCTCAATTAAGGCTTGTGATGTGGGTACCAGGCGACGATATATATAATAGATATATACATATAGATACTTAAATACATAGACAGCCATGACCAAGGAACAAATATTTGTGATAAATAAATACACAAATAATGCCCTCGCTGGGATTCGAACCCGGAACCTCCAACTTCGTAGGCAGGGTCACTACCAACTAGGCTACAGAGGCTGACATGAAGTTAAAGTTAATTAATATACGCGAGTATATATATCCGTTTTCATAGTTTTATTTCCCTTATTCATAGCTTAGCAATCCGATTAGTATCGTTTGTCCCTTTCTGGCCTTATCAATGTTTCAAAAAGACGGAAAAAGACAAGTAATACTTGTCGATTTGCTACTCGTAAGTTAGGAGACGTTTTTGGATAAGATTGAAGTGTCGTTGACTATTCATATAATCGGCACATTACTGCGTTCGCCAACCAGCTTGCCCAGTGTGCCGATTATGGGCATTTACCTTCCATAGTTCCCGATTTCTAAGAATGAACATTTGATAGTTTAGAAATGAGCCTTATATATAGAACGTTAAACTATCGTAAAAATTGTGAGTCTTACAGTAGAGGCATCGTAAGAAGTCGTTTTTGACGTTTGTTTGCACATGAAGTTCTGTAAAAATTTGACAGTTGGTATAATGGAGCAAATGTCAAACTTCATTGTTGCCTGAACGGAATAGTGATGTTACTGCTGTTGCTGCAATTTACAGATACGTCAATCGAAATAAATAAGTAAACCTTTTTTTATGGAGGTACGAATAATTGCTATAATAGTAGGTACGCACATATTTTCTAAAAGTTTGTCATGGTTTCGACAGGTCCTCGCGAGCCCGTGTGCCCGGTGGATATACGCGGCTTTACAGACTGTGTGGAACTTGACAACCAGATAAATGTCATAATTGTTATTCAATTCAATGTATTTATTCACATAAGCTAGTATTAACACCAAATCACTTACTAGTTACATCATAAAAATAAATAAAAAATTAAAATTATGTTAAAATAATAGTAAGCACATAATAATTACAAATTCAATTATAAAATCACGTATAATTTTATTTTTCGTAGAATAATAATTTATATACCACTACGTTATTTATCACCTAGATGTGCTCTGATTTTAATAAATGGTTTTAGTGAGTTTATATACTGTATTTACGGCATTTCTCTATTTGGCATATCTACATTGCACTCTGAGCTAGCAGCACGCAAGTTTGCCAAGTGGTTTGCTATGAATTTTGCTTATAGAGGTCACGTCCTATCCGTCCTATAAAACATCTTACCTAAATGCGACTTTACGTCATTATGACGTCACCGGCTCCAAAGTTTCGCTGCCTGCTAATGATTCTAAGTAAGATTACCAAACACTTTTTTAATTCGGATTACCTAACACTTTTTTAATTAAACTTTTTCAATGGCAAGTACCAGATCTAACGCCCTTTCGCACTTGACTGAAAATTTTACGACGGTAAAATCGAGCGTTTCACAACACTATTGTGAGCTGTCAAAAACGACTTCTTACGATGCCGCTACTTTAGTTTCATTAATAAGGGTTAACCTATCTGTCAAAAGTTCATTCTTAGGAATCGGCAATCATAATGCGTCAATACGCATAGTTAGTAGGAGAGGTCTATGTAGGTCCACCAGTGGACTCACAGGCTGATAATGTGACTCACCTTTTACCCATAGCAGTGGCGCAGAAATTCAACTTATCGTACAAGCAGCCTTCATCGTGAACTATTCTCAGATTCCTCAATGTAATTGCATCCAACACCATTGTACTACCGCCTTCCCACTTATCGACCTTCTCTTGAGACAACGTCTTATTTAGCACGTCGGGCGGAGCGAAGGATTCGAACTGAGACATGCCTAGTACTTGCTATCGAGATTTCTTAATACTTAAAAGCTATTTACTCACCTTTTACCCATAGCAGTGGCGCAGAAATTCAACTTATCGTACAAGCAGCCCTCATCGTGAACTATTCTCAGATTCCTCAATGTAATAGCTTCTAAAACCATTGTACTCCCTCCTATTTATCGACCTTCTCTTGTGACAGTCTTGTTTAGCACATCGGGCGGCGCGAAAGATTCCAACTGAGACATGCTTAGTACAGTCAAGAGCAAAAGTAAGTGATCAACTTGTGCCTTATCACAATGGAATAAGGTCTATAATCGAACAAGAATGATCACTTACTTTTGCTCTTGAGTGTACTTGCTATCGAGATTCCATAATACTTAAAAGCTATTTACTCACCTTTTACCCATAGCAGTGGCGCAGAAATTCAACTTGTCATACAAACAGCCTTCATCATGAACTATTCTCAGATTCCTCAATGTAATAGCATCCAAAACCATTGTACTACCGCCTTCCCACTTATCGACCTTCTCTTGAGACAAGGTCTTATTTAGCACGTCGGGTGGTGCGAAGGTTTCGAACTGAGACATGCCTAGTACTTGAATGTCGAGGAGGCATTGGGTCAGGTAAGAAACGCAGCCGCCTAGAGCTTTGATGGCTAGATAGCAGTTTGGTGCAGGAGTTAGACCTAAAACGTCACCTGGAAATATAACGATAAATAAGATTATTTAACACGTTCGCCTCCGGTACTGTTTCACTAAGCGCTAATACTATGCCGATTGAAATTATCTGATAGAACTATGCCATTGACACGCATGTGTGACTGAAGGGATTGTACTCTTATGCCAGTGACACAGCACTTGTGTCAAAAACGTTCGTATTTCTATGGCACTGGCATAGGAGGAAGAACTTGATTTATGCTAGTGGCATAAGAATAAGGTTACTGTGATCACGTATGTGTGTCACTGGCATAGGAATCAGATTTGTTGGTCACACACGCTTTGTTAGTCACCGGCGTCGAACGTGTTAACCCTTAGGTGCATATGGTATCACACATTTTAATTCAGAAATGACTTAGGGCTTGTCCATTAATCACGTCATACTGTATAGGGGGATGGGGGGGGTCAAGAAAAAATCACCAATTATCACCATAGGGGAGGGGGGGGGGTCATCAGACAAATCACGTGTAATTTTTTGTTACTCTCGAATCTGCTGAACAGCATTATAGCCAGTAAAAAAATCTTTACTTTTTTATAAAATACTTTTTAAATACTAAGTTTTAAAACTTCGCGATCATTTAGCTCGTAGTTGGCAAACAATTACGTAAATTCAAGTTTTATTAAAAGGACTACTTCAGTTGGCAAAAAAATACACGTGATATTGGCTAGGGGGGGGGGGGGGTCCTGAAAATATCACCAAATATCACCATGGGGGCTGGGGGGGTTTAAAACATACCAAAATCGTATGACGTGATTAATGGACAAGCCCTTATGTAAACAATCGATGCCAATTAGAACTCTGTTGCTCAGTGTGTCAGTCGCAATTGATTACATATTTCGACATGTGTCATTTCGGTCGTATCATTTATGATACTGTATGCAAAACGAAAACCTACCCACATGTTTGTCGAGTTTTTACAACTATAAGAAACGTTATGGTTTACTGTCTTAATAAAATACGATTAAAAATATTTTTTAAGGAAACAATTGGCAAGATGCTTGGTGCAAATTCATTTAGGAAAGAACCCTGTAAACTAAAGGAGGGAAAACAGAGGCAAATTGACACAGAGGTGAGATGAAATAATAACAATTTTATAATTAAATTACAAGTCTTGAGACAATGATATGTATTGAGCGCCTACGGGGTGGGGCGCGACTAAAACATCGTTTTATTTCTAATCGACAATTAGATGTCTAAATTGAGGTTGTCACAACCTTGAACAGCTAATAGTCACTGGGAAGGTTGATGGCAAACGACCTAGAGGCCGCAGTCCAACAAGGTGGTCAGATCAGGTTCGCTCCGCTCTAGACACCCAACTACACAGCACTCTGCATGATGCGAAGAACAGGCATAGATGGCGGGACACCGTCAGAAAGAAGTTAATCCTAAGGGGACTTCACGACCCTCAAGCATTGAGGAATACGACGCAAGGAGAAGGATTCTACCTTCGTGTAAGAATGGCTTCAATCCCTCCGGCCAATCCCCATCAGCATTAGTCTTGTAGTAGTTCTCGGCAAGAGTTTTGAGTGTCTTCTCGGGCGGCCACAGCGACTGCGGCTCGCGACGAGCGCGGTGGCAATGCGCGCTCAGCAGCTTCGATGTGCGAGGGGTGGTCGATCTGCGGTCGTATACAATCTGCAAGATTCAGGATTAGTAGGGACGTGTATGTGTGCGTGAGTGATGACGGCAGTAAGAATACATTTGCCAGGGTGGAACGGAACGACGATCTTTCCCGCTACCGACCGAGTCTACCAACCATTACGATGAACTTTCAGTATGGGACCAACCAACATCGAAATATCTTCAAAAAAAATTAACCCCTCATAGAAAGTCACTGATTAGTTAGAACTCAATAGTATGGAAAAGTCAATTTGTCATGTACGTTTTCGATGTTGGTCCCATACTGAAAGTTCATCGTAATGGTTGGTAGACTCGGTCGGTAGCGGGAAAGATCATCGTTCCGTTCCATCCTGTATAAATGAATTCATTCATATACTGTCCACGCAATTTTGAACCCGACTGTACAGCAGTGGCCTGATATAGGCTAATGATGATCATGAGAGTGCAGTAGTTTTGAGAAATAAATTGTTGTAAAGACATAATACATTTGTCACCACCCCAACTCCTCCTGCGGGTGTCGTAAGAGTCGACTAAAGGATTGATGTGTCACTGACCATTATTTGATAAAAGACTGATGATGGGCAGCAGCGTCATCATAGCGGACACATTACTGCGATCGCCAATCCGCTTGCCCAGCGTGGCGATTATGGGCATTTACCTCCTATTGCTCTTGTATGGCAGCGAAGCGTGGCCTGTGCTTGAGCGACACAAGCAGGAGCTGCGTGTCACGAAGATGAACATGCTGCGGTGGATGTGTGGCGTTATGCGGAAAGACCGCATTAGGAACTCCCGCATCCGCGGCAGCCTTCATGTCCGTGACATAGCAGATAAGCTGCAAGAGTGTCGTTTGCGCTGGTACGGCCACGTTTTACGACGACCGGCTAACTACGTGGGGAACAAATGTCTTGCCATGCCGCCGCCGCCAGGACCCGGTAGAAGGGGTAGACCCAAGAAGGGCTGGCTTGACGTCGTACGGGATGACATGCGTGCCAATGGTCTCACACAAAAGGATGCGGAAGACCGTGCGAAGTGGAGGAGGAAGAGCCGGAAAGCGGACCCCGGGCTTCGAGGCGCAGGCCCCGAACGCAACCGGGAACTACGCTAGGATGATGATGATGACCTCCTATTGCGACCATACACATAGGCAAGAGAGGCCTTTGTACAGCAGTGGTCTGATATATGCTAATGATGATCAAGAGAGTGCAGTAGTTTTGAAAAATAAATTGTTGTAAAAAAACATAATGTAAAATTAGAGTAAAACTACAACGAGGTAGTTTTCATGTTACGATTTCATCAATAGGAAACACAAATTTAATTTAAGATCCTGCAGACGTGAAAGCTATTCAAACTTACTAATGGCACAAATCAGCTATCTGTTGCGCCTTGGGGATCGATCCTCACAAAAAACCCCCAAAAAATCAGAAGAGTGGACTTCCGACATTAAGAGAGCCTGATCAAAAACTATAGTTTGACAAGTTCATACATGACCAAGGATCGAAAATTCGGATACTTTAATACCTATTTCGACGGCGGCGCCTTTCCCGTCGAGGGATAAACAAACATACATCGAAGGCGTCGGTCAAAATAGGTATAAGAGCATCCGAATGTTCGATCCCTGCAAGACGCTTCCCATACTAGTTCCATGAGAATATCATGGACAAACATGTCAGGATATAGTTCTGAGTAAGGAAGGAATGTTTCTACGTACCAAAGCAGGTGGAAAGTGCGCTAGGGTAGTAAGCAGCCTCGATGAATGCTTATCATCCTTGAACTGTCCAAGATGGAACAAGCCTATAGACGCGTCGACGAAGCACACGCCGTATGTACTAATACCGTTGCTCTCCTGAAAAAGAGTTTATTTAATCTTACGAAGTCATCTGTTAATTTTCATCTTCCAAAGTCTAAGTTCTCATTTAAATTTTTACTATACAGGTAGGAAATAAAATACATTGTAGTTTGACCGAAAATTTTATGAGGCAATAAATGCAAGTCTGTTCTGAATCAAATTTGTTAATTGAAGCTTGTTGATTAGGTTGGTAAAACCATGGTTGTTAAAATGTTACATAACGGTTGTACATTTGTTAAGTAGCTTTAAATAAAAATCATGGAATGTGGAAATGTCGGATCAAATAGAATGTAATCACTAAAGATATGTAAGCGGGCCACTTGGCATAACTCTCTACATAACATCGCTCAAGGCACAATTAACTGCCCAATTGTGTATTTTAAGCGCATTGTAATAAGAGTCAACGTCTCTCGCTACATAACACCATTCGACACACAATTAACTAACCGTTTGTGCGCTTTATGTGCATTGTAATAAGGGTCATAATATATGCAGTTTACTCTATTAATCGTATCTAAGCATGTAAACCGTGCCTGTGAGCATTCTAAGTCACTCGACTGTCGCTACATAACATCATTCGAGACACAATTACGTGCGCTTTATGGTTCACGATAAATTATTTTTTCTACTTGTCGACTGTAATATTTTAATTAAGGTTACGTACACAAAATAATGAAACTATAATACAACTATAATGAACTCATTAATACAACGCTGTAGGCAACTGTAATTTTGACCAATCACGTGTCAGCAAAAAAGACATCAACGAGCTGCCACCTCAGGATCTGCACTTCGTTTCAGTGTATTTATTTCATCATTTATATTAGTTTACTTATTTATTGATTCATAGAATAGGTTGTGTAAAATACTATTGCTCTACTCACAGAATTAGATTTGGATAGAAGAAACAAGTTCTTTCATTTGTATGGCGGCCGAGCGTGTCGGATTTTGTACTGAAGTTGTTACTTGCCTATGATTTTAAATATGTCTCAGGCCCTTGAGTATTCATATTTTTTTGTGTTGTTGCAATTAATATTACTTAAGGAGGCATTATTAATGTTTTTGGTCACTTCAACTTACAAAATTTAACGTCCGAAAGCTGCAAGTTTCGATTAAAGACGGACAACTCAGTAGATTTTACTGAGTTCATTTGACACGCTAAGTAGATACGTTTGCTTGATCTATGGTATATATGACACCTGTGGCTCTACTCAAGTCCTACCTCTTCAGCCACGCACAGCATGTAAGCCGCGCCCGGCTCGGCTGGCCCTGGATCCTGTAGACCGGCAGCGTGAGCGCCCTTCAACGTCACTTGGCATATCTCTCGACGGACTACCTTGTCGAACTTGGAGGTTTGGCCCACTGAAATAATGTAGTAAATTAATAAGTACTAGGAATAGTGAGAGGGTACTCGAGATAATTGCTTATGTGGAAAAAGTAGTCTGGATTTAAATTAGATATCTTCTTTTTTTTGTTTCATGGAGAAAATAATAAAATCGTTGCTTATATTTTTAAATGGTACATAATCGCCGTCAAATATATCGTAGCGTCCGGAGCGCTCAAAAATATCTGAATACGCCTCTATCGTTATTGCAATAAAGGCGTGTTCAGATATATTTGAACGCTCCGGACGGTACGATATATCTAATGCTGACTGTGGTGTAAAAGTAGATTACATGCCAAGGCCGTTTAGCGGCCGAGGTGTGTATACTATTTTTCTGCTTAACGGAGTCGGCAGGCGGCAACTTAGTTTAGCGCAGCGGCCGGCAAAGTGCTGTTTATTTAAAATTTTTAAACATAAACTCTTATTGTATTTTTTATAGCGCGGCAACAGAATAATAATGTCCTTCTTCAAAATGAGCAGCGTAATTCTATATACTAACATTTCTTGCATCTATCCTGCATCATGTCTGGGGTTTCAGTTTGTTCAACTCGAGCGACTTTGTATCCTTTTGACACCAGCGTATTGGCCATTCTCGCGTACGCGCTTTCTGGGAAACCGGAGTGAGCGAATTCACCCTGAAACAAAAATAAGGGTTATAAATATTAGATGTCATATACCAAAGAAAAACGACCAACATCACCTAATGTCCGAAGTGGGGATCGAACCCACGTACTCAGCTTTCGCGGCTGATGCCTGTACCCCTCGGCCACTCGGTCTTCACAATACGTTCAAACGTATTGTGAAGACCGAGTACGTATTTCGTACGTTGCTACGTATTTTTGCAATACGTTCAAAAATAAGGGTGTTTTTTTTACTGGTTGCATTGTTTCATTGTCCAAAGGTTGTCTGAAAGAGATCGCTCTTTAGCGATAAGACTGCCTGTTGTGTTACCTCTACCTTTAAGATTCTATTTTTTTTGTTATTTTCTTTTTTATGTTACGAGGTGTGTAATAAAGAGTATTGTATTGTATTGTAAGGGTCACAGTAAAATCGCCTGATCGCCTCCAATAGTTTCGACCAAAAGCACACACACACATGATCAGCCTGTCTCAGTACACTGGTGCACGTAGGCCTTCCCTATTAACTGTGCGTATAGACGCATTAGGAGGTAAATGCTCGTAATCGCTACGCTGGGCAAGCGGAGAGGCGATCGCAGTAATGTGACTAGTATGATGTTGCCCATCATCCTTTATCAAAGAATGGTCAAAGATACTTAAATCCCTTAGCACTCTTACATTACCCACGGGAAGAGTTGGAGTGGTGACAAATGTATTCTTACTGCCACACACACACATCAAACATGCTAAATATCCCGTTTTAAGTCATACTAAGAAATAGTAACAACCTGATATACCAGTTGGTGTAGATTTAACTGTACCCTTTAAACAAAAATTTAGAGTAAACCAGTTCATTACATGGTGTAATTATTGCAAGGTACCTTCATGTAAGAGAATCCAAGTTCGTTGACCCCAACTGCAGCGTCCATGTGGTACAATTCGTAGAACTTGCCAACTTTGAAGAAGAGAACACAATCGTAATTCGTTGTCTTCATCTGCCACCATTGACGATGAGCCTAGGTTAAATAGAGAAAGAAATATATCAGACAAATGAATCGATTGTTCACCCTTCCTGCTCATTATATTTTATTCACTACTGCAAAACTATGATGAACAGACAGACAGGACAGGTAGGGTAGGCCTATCATTGCTTTTGAATGGGCCAGCCTACATAAAATGCACAAATTTGCCGAGCATAACTGCTCTGACACATTCATGAAGTCATAAAAGTCAAATATATACATTTTTTATTTTATTTTAAAACAGCAGCTAACATTACAGGTTTAACCTAATACAATAGTGCCTTATTAACTAATTAAATAAACGAATTGTTAATCTACGAGCCCCGATGCATATGTTCTCGTCCAGTTAGACAGTTTTTCGAGATTATCCCGTTCATCCGGGGGAAAAGGTTTAGAGACAAAACCTTCACTATTCAATAGTAGTATTAAAGTAGTTTCTTTGAGTATAAAATAGTTGGATTTAATAAATCAGAATAAAAAAAAAACTATTTTACGAGAGGTATTTTTTTTAATTTTTTCCACAATTTTTAATTTTGTAAATAATCAATGAATGTAAAGAACGCCATTAATATTAAAGACGACATGGTACACCTGATGCACTGTGAATTTTGCGTCAAGCTTATAAGCGCGGAATTACGGTGGTAAACGAAAATATAATTTAGACACTGGTCTGTTAAAGTCTATTTATTAAACAACAAAAGCGTACTTCAGATTGTTGTGTCTCTTGAAATGTAGTACATTAACCATGACTAACGTTCATACAATTTATCATTAGCATAATATGATCATTTTTAAAATATTCAAAAATTTGTAAAAATTATTTCGAACTAGACGAACTCCACTGCATCGGGGCTCGTAATTACAGGTTCTACACACAACACAAAAACATACATGGAGGAACATGAAAAAACAAAATCAGAGGTTGCAACTTCGTAAGACACAAAACAGTCATGTTTTAAGCCAACATAGTTGAGACACACTTTTTTGTTGTTTTGTTGTTTTCACACAAAAAATACATATTTCGTCTTCTGTTTTGCTTCTTATACTTATAACCTCAGGAATATGCTGGTCAGAATTATTAAAATTATTATTTGCTATAAAAACAAGTAAACAAGTAAGTACAAACAGCAACACTCCTAACGGACCATTAAAGACAGAGCAGAGAGAAAATGAAAGAGATAAATATAGTTATATTAAGTCAACTTCAAATTAAAATAATACACGGGAATGTTGATCGTTCGCACTGTTCGCAACTTGGTCGAATAATACGAATCGGGTTCCGAAATCTTATGAGACTAGTATCACGACTTCGGCCGAACTCTGCTGACCAATGGGGCAGGCATTGCTACGGTTAACCAATGATCGCTCGCGGTTTCTTCAGAAGGTGACATTACCATGGTTACGTAATAACAAAAACGTATAACCAATGATTGATCCCCATTTTTCCGGAAGCTGACGTTACTATAGTTACGTTATATATAACATCCGCTTTAGTCCTGGAGACGTCAATCTAACTTCAGAGCCGATAATTTGACTGCTAAGCTGCTATGTAGAAATTTTCGTTCATTTTCCTTTCAACGGCTGTCACTGTCAGATATTTTTTCAAAGTTAGAATTTCAGCCAGAAACTATCAAGTCTCTATTAAACATTTGTATGGCTACTGACAGATTAAATGATTATAGGTAGACTGTCAAACGTCTATCTACCATATTTCCACAAAGGTTACATCAGTATTCAACTAACGTCAACTAAGAGATGTGATGAATTATAATAAAGACAGCAATAGCATTTGTCTCTGTCAATGAAAAAAATAATTTAATATTGCCCGATAACATGGCTATTTGTAAAAATATCTTGACTTGGAAAAATACCTCACCTATAAATTTTGTCAGCCTCTGTAGCCTAGTTGGTAGTGACCCTGCCTACGAAGCTGGAGGTTCCGGGTTCGAATCCCGGCGAGGGCATTCTTTGTGTATTTATTTATCACAAAATTTGTTCCTTGGTCATGGCTGTGTATGTATCTAAGTATCTATACGTATCTATCTATTATATATATCGTCGCCTGGTACCCACAACACAAGCCTTAATTGAGCTTACCGTGGGACTAGGTTGATTTGTGTAAGATGTCCCAAGATATTTATTTATTTATTTATAAATGTCAGATAAATCATGAAATCCGATTTGAAGAAACCGAAATAAAATTACTAAACGGTTTTAGACAAATCTATGAAGAACTATCGTTATCCAGTTTCCACAAGGAACAACGACATCTAGCGTCTAATCATGGCCGATAGCTAATTCTTAATTTTCGTAGACGAAGGAATTTTTATTGTCAACTAGTTTTCAAATACTGAAATTTTGACGCAACAAAGATTCGATGACATATCATCGGGGACCATCGGAAATGTCGCGATCGTGCCTACTAACGAAAAATACCGAACCCATAATATTACACGACCAAATTGCATCCATTGCCAAGTGGCTCAACATTCCTATGTAACTGACATGTGACTGTAAGTGTGATTCTCTTTGATGCAATATTTCCAATTTCTGAAGTGTATACCTAGCTGTGTTGCTGTTTGTACTAAGTATGTATTAAATATCCTAAATACATAAATTACTTACAGGAGTCTGACTATTCATGAAGTCCGGAGGCACATAAAGAGTGGAAGGATTGTAGTCTGGATGATCTGGCTTCCTCTTATTGGCATCACGAATCTTGTCCGGTCGGAGCCAATCGAGTTTACAATGAGTCCAATTGCCATCATCACTGACTGGCAACTCATCGGTGGTTGTGGACTCGGGAACTTTACTTGCTGGCCTGCATGTATAATTACAATATTAAAACCTAGGTGAACTAATGAAGTTTTTATTTTAATATGTATTATATTGAGTCAAATTGTGATGACTGCTTTGTTATGAGTATGACTACTGAGAGACACCTGGAGTTAGGTCATTTTCCAAGTTTTTGCTTGCATCTAAACACCATTAAACCATACTAAATGTATGAAAAGTTTGATGGAGGAGGCTGATTGCAGACACAAATTTTGAGATTGACCCAGTTATAAAAAAAAAAAAAAAAAAAAAAAAAAAAAAAAAAAAAAAAAAAAAAAAAAACCTGTATTTTCCATACCTAAAATAAGAACATCTTACGCACGAAATGCATTTATAAGGCGTGCATGCAAGTTGTTTAATGAACGTAATAATCTTAAGGACGTAGATTTGTTTAATTGTAGCATTAGCACCCTAAAAAAGTGTTTCATGTAACTGCATTTAAATGACTTACTTTTAGAGTTCAATGAAGTAACATAATTTAAGTGAAGTATTATAACTAAGTAAACACTGAACATATTTGTTTCCTAGTTAATTAGATTTAGTAACTCCCTGCTTTGTATTATATTAATTAATGAAACTCAAGGTCTAGATTTAAGGCAATTTTGTTTATAAACAATATTTGTAAACGACTGTTTGTTTCTTAAAATAAATAAATAAAAAAAAAAAAAAAATTCCACCAAATTATAACAAAATATAATACTACTCTATTCTAGTATTACATTTTGTTATAATTTGGTGGAATTATAACTGGGTTATTCTCAAAATTTGTGTCTGCAATCAGCCTCCTCCATCAAACTTTTCATACATTTAGTATGGTTTAATGGTGTTTTAGATGCAAGCAAAACTTGCAAAATTATTAAATTAAATAAGTTTATACTTCCCTCTGATTTCATTAGGTTCAAAGTTATATCATTAGTAGGTTGATTTGTTTCTCCCATAAGATTCAAGTTGTGTTTCAAATCACATTTTTGTTTAATATAAGCTTACTATAGACAGAAGTTCATGGTTGATAAATAGACAAAAATAATATTTGTTTCCAAATTAAATATGTAAATAATTAAGCAAAGATTACCCATTAGCAGCAGGTTTCTTGGAGCTCTTGGAACTTGCCTTTGGTGACTGGTTGGCCTCATATTTAAAACTATCATTCAGTTTTTTCCCCAATGCTGTCTTCTCTTTTGGTGTTTCAATTATGTTATCTACTAAACAATAAAATAATTAAAAAAATTATTAGATTAAACTGAACAAAACACATTCAATTCTTAAAACAATTGCTCCCTTATCACAAGAGAAAAGTGACAGTATGTGACAGGTGAGACAGACACATATATTATGATCGTGTAATTACAACAGTTAGAGACTGTTTATTATGCCTGCAAGATATTATTGTGTTACTGTTTTGCTAAGCCCACTTCAACGGCAACAACACATAAGGGTCTAAGTTCTGATCAAACCTTCAGCACTTTACACCTTATATGTTGTTGTGTCGACTTGTGCAAACACAGATCGTCAAGAAGCAAGTTTTCAATAGAATCTCACTATGGTTAAGTAAAGGGGAAAGAATTTGATGGTGCCATTTTACAGATCTTTGAGAATACTCACCTGAGTTGAGTCAAGGTTGATATCTATGTCAGCTTACAAGATAAAATATTTACCTTTATTTTCAGTATCCGAATCATCGGAGTCCAAGGGGTTGAGTCTGATCCTCTTCCGTTTTTTAGGGGCAATCGGCTCATCTTCATCACTATGGTGTTCATTTTTTACTTCTGGGGAAGGTGTGACTTGCCTCTCCCGTTTCTTACCTACAATTTTTTTTATCCTTTATTGGTTATTTTACTTTTCATAGCATTGTATCAAGTAAAAGTGAGGTTTTTATGGACAACACGATATGGAACAAAGAGTGACTTAAGAAATATCATTTTAAGTAGGCATTAAGTTTAAGCACACATATGCGATTATCAGAATAAATCCGAACGTATACTTACTCTCAATTTTCACTTCTATTTCTTTTTTTAACGAGTTCGGAGTTCCATCACCGTTTTCTGCGGCTTTCGGCTTTTTGTTAGCAGGCGGTGTTTTAGTAAAATAGTTAAACAAGGTATTTGAAGACCCAACGCTGTTGCGTTTGGACATTGTTAAGGTGTGTATATGTTATCAACTTGTGCTTTATTAGAATTATTGTTTCGTTAGTGAAATCCTTTCTTAGAAAGCAAATAAATGAAACCTACATAATTCCTTTTGGCAGTTTTGGCGCAAAACTGAAGGAAATTTGAAGCATAAACTGTCAACTGTCACTGTCAATGAGGGTTTTCGATAATTTTTCTGCCACCAGGCGGCGCTTCGTACGCACCTGGTCTCGACAGCTGTCAGATTCATACTATTCAAAGGCACCTGGGCCTAAAATATTGAAATTCTATTTTATTTGGAAGAGAATTGATTTTGTAATGGATTACGACTAATACATGGTCGTCGAACTGAAGATTGAACTCTAAAACAGGCGCTCAAAGTCACTGATATTCAAAATAATTACTATAACTTTGTTAATTTCATGAGAACTATTTTATTTATTTATTTTAGGTAACAATATGACTAAAGTAATGGTTTTCAGAATAAATAAACCTATAAATATGTTGAAAATTAAATGCGCGTATTTATTTTGACAGTTCGTTATACGGTCGGCTCAGTGCTGCCATCTCACCTCCCCATAGCGGCAGAAAAAGTATCAAAAACCCTCATTCAAATAGGGAGCAAATATTATTCCGACCCTATAAAATAACGTTGAAATACCA